>JABEVS010000044.1:0-158517 GCA_018290735.1 Coelastrella sp. MACC-549
TACACGAGGTATTGTGCCTGCAGCTGCAGTGTGTTTCTGCAGGACTGACATGTTACACAGAATGCGGTGGTGCTTCTTATCTCAGGACGCTCGGTCAGCACCCTGGGCTGCCACCCCCTCGCAACCCTGTGGTGCTAACCCGCTTTCTCCTCCTTTTTACAGGTAATGATGTGACGTGGAAGGACAGCTCGGTGGACAGCCGGACAGCCGAGGCAGGCACAAGCATCACACTCGGGTGGCGCCCCCACGCATGTCAGTGCATTTGCCATTGCATCTCAACTTGTTGCATGGCTCAATTTGTTTCACTTGATTCCCTTTGCACTCTAGACCAACCCTCTGAAGGATTATTGGACTTCAAGGAGTCACTTAGCAGGATCTCTTCGTAGGATACATCCTATATAGTATACTAGTATACTATATACAGTATTGTACTACAGTACTGTAGACTTCGCTAAGCCTTAGCATTGGCAATGCCAGGGCAACACTGGAGTCCTGCCTGCATGTTGCTGCTACTGAGCAGCCACACATTCCCTGTTGTTCAGATACACAACCTCAAACTCATCCTGCACGGCGGAGAATGACTGTGGAACTCTGGTTCAACTGGATGGGAAACCCCTAACTAAGGGATTCCGGGAACCATGGACAGCCGCGGCAGGCACAAGCATCCCCTATGGGCGTGGTTCACCTAGCTAGGTGACCACTCCCCTTTGCATGTCAACCACCTGTCATTACATCTCATTCTGTTGCACGACTCAGTTTCTAGCACATATCATATCTGGGGCTCACGCATCCAGCGGGACAAAGTTTAAGAGGCATACTATGGTAGTACCCCAATAGTCAGGCGTACAGTTTTTCGACAGGTCAGGCGTACAGTTTTTTGCCCATTCAATCTGACACCTATTGGCAGAGATCACCGCCGTGGCAAGGCTTGTATGCCAAAGGCTAATACAACAAAAGGGGATTTGACTCCACACTGACCACTGTACAAGATGTACAAGAAATGACAATTGCACAACATGTGTTGGTTTGCAAGGCTGTAGCCACCACGAAGACAGCTAGCCAAGGCTCTCATCCCAGTAAAGTTGAGATGTTGAGATGTTGTTCAAGATGAGATGCATAGTTGAGATTTGCAGAGCAGGTTCAGGGGCATTAAGTGGTCTGGGCCACCACACTGTCAGCCTAGCAGTTCTCCCATACTTGGTATGCGAACACTTCAAGACTCTTGGTGGTGTGATTCACCTTACACGATCAGGTGCCCTTGCAATGGGTTTGACGACAATTAAGTTGGCCACTTGTACCTGCAGCGTCTTCAACACACTGCATTGCACAATTTTGACTGCAGTATGAGGCCCTACAGCAGCGTGTTGGGGCACTGCCAAGGATAGTAAATGCAGAGGGTCTACAAGCCAACATATGACATGTGCTAGGTGATCACAAAAAAAGGCTGACAGGCAAGCAACACTGTAAGACCATCAGAAAGCAAGGCATTTGAAGCTATTTGCAGCTGCCAACCATGTTGGTCATTGTGTTGGAACATCCAGTGCACAGCAGGTTAACACACTGTTCAAGCAGATGCTTGAACTATGCTTAAAAGAGAGATCTAGCGCAAGCCCCTGCACAAACAAACATAGCTCCAAAACACTGTCTCGCACGTCAGTAGGCAACCAGCCAGCATCTGCGCCACACAGCATGGGCAAACATATTGAGACTGTCAGATCACACCCACAACCAAGCCGCTGGCAGCCAGCCAAACACACATGCGAGCAATCTCAGAGGCACCCAGCGTAACTGTGTACCTGGGTACAATGTTTGTATGCTTGCATATGACGCCCAGCGGAGACGCCTTGGATACCCAGGTAGTGTGTAATTGAATTCCAGAACCTGCTTCACCCCATCTGTCTTGCTATGACCATTAAGGGACTCAATTTGCATTTTGCTGTTGGAGGTTGCCATCCCATGTGCCACCTGCTACTGCAGAACAGCTATTGTCTCTGCAGTGACCAGAGGCTTCTTGACAACCACTGCCAGGACCCATTGCCTTTACTTGGGAGCAGGGACTGTAGCCTGTGCTGGCATTGCAGGTGTGTCCGCCTGTGCTGGCTTTACAGCTGTTGTTGCGGTAGGTGTAGTAGTTGTGGCAGCTATTGTGGCAGCGGGAGCTGTTGTTGTTGGTTTTGCTGCTGCACCAGCCTCTTCTTTCTTAGCCATGGTGTCCTTTGCTGGCTTTGCAGCTGTGTCCTTTGCTGGCTTTGCAGCTGTGTCCTTTGCTGGCTTTGCAGCTGTGTCCTTTGCTGGCTTTGCAGCTGTGTCCTCTGCTGGCTTTGCTGCTGCTGCCTGGGTGGTAGACTCTTTCTGTGCAGGAGTTGTTGCTGCAGGAGCTGTTGTTGCAGGAGCTGTTGTGGTGGTGGGAGCTGCTGTTGCGGCAGGGGTTGTTGTTGTGGCAGCTGTTGTTGCCGCGGGAGCTGTAGTTGCTGTTTTTTCTTCGGCAGCGGCCGGTTCTTTCTTAGCCTTGGCAAACTTCTCCAAGACCTTGAACCTGGCCGAGGCTGAGTCACCTGAAGCGGAGGGATCTTTGGGCTTGTTGGGCTTCTGCAGCAGCTTGCGGGTCGCTGTCACAGCATCTGCAGGTATCACAGCAAGGACAAACTCGTTGCATCTTGCATGCACTGAAGAGACTGTGGAACTGTCAGCCCCTGGGTGGTTCTGTACTGTAGTCCAGGGCAATGCACAATGGTGCACAACACAAGCACTGCCTTGCTGCACCAACATGCCTGCTCAACCACGCTGCCTTGAGCCACAATGACTGCAATGACCAGCTTATGCCAGTTGACAGAAGCCACAGGTATGATTGTTCACAAGAGGCTGCATTTGTTGTGTGCACATGCCCCAAAACATTTGCAATGCCAATGTACCATGTCTATCACAACACAGGTTTTCAGATGCCTTGGCCATGTGCATGTTTCACGCCACTGTATGGTAGAGCAAAACCACTCAGAGTCAAGTGGTGTGGCGTCACTACTGACGGCGTGCTCACCTGTGGTTTCGGCAGGAACGGCCTCAGCAACGATGCACAGCAGCAGGACGACCTGGTGTCACAACAAAAAACACGACATTTGATTGTGTCAGTCACTTCCTGATCATCGATCGCCGCGCCCACCACCACCACGGCCAGTGTCATGAAAGTACGAAAGGCGCCGCGCCTACACAGGTGCTAATCATCCGCTGCAACAATTATATAGAATTATTGCACAGCAGGTACTATGCGTCTAACAGAACGCCAGGTGCCCGGGCAGTAGCTTGACAGATGTGGCACCGCGCATTGCTGAAAGTTACCACCCTAGTGACAATCAGGGACAAGAAAAGTTAGGCGTAGATTAGTACGCATAAACACATACCACTGAAATGAGTGTAACTTGACGAGCTGACATGGTGCCTCCTGGGTGCTGCTCAAAAAAGGCAATCGTCTGTGCAGCTGTGGACTGCAATTAGGTCGTAGATATTTGGTAAGCGACGATCTATCACTAAGCTGCGGTGATGGTGATCATTCATACCTTGAGGAACAGGTGCCTAATATGCTGAAGGATATACCTTGTCTGACCTACTACTTGGTTCCGTCACGTGCACTGTCCCACTGCGGATTCTAGTTACATTCCCTGTCACATTCCTTCGATGGCTAGAAGTGGAGGAATTTATGAATTGTTTCGCAGAATCCATGATGACCCGACAAAAAGTCTACCAACGCAGCAGGTGCTGCTGCTGGTTGCCACCATTGCAGGGTCGCGATGGGCACACGTGTGCATGTATTCCCATCTTTGACTGAATGGAAACGCAACAATGCACTGCATTACATACGTGACAACTGCACTGTCACGAAATCATATCTTGCAGCCAGGCCAATGGTACGCGGTTAATTCGTTTATTGTAATGAACTAGATTGTTTTTGTACATCTTTTCACCTTTCAATATGACTGCTGTATGTAAGCAGTAGCAGGAACAAATAAGCGAGCTCGAGTTTTTAGCAGAAGAAGAAGAATTACCCTTTCCGGCCGCAAGGCCCTTGGGTTGGGAGTTTTTAGCAGTATAGGCCGTTGGTTGAACTCCATCGTGCCCACTCTCTATCATAAAGAGTGTGCACAACATCAACCAAATATGCATGCCACATACAGTTGTGCCATATGCGACTGATTTACTCGACTCAAATGTGCTGTGCCACGCCATGCCAGTGGCACATTCATGCTGGTGTCAATCAGCAATGCACTTCCATGTAGCATGCTGTAGAAGGAAAAGAGACATGCAACAGGTCACCATGCTGCTATGGTGTGCTGCATGCATGAGGTTCACGCACAGTCCTTAGCGACCGGCATAGTCAATGACATTATGCCCGTGCTATGGCAGCATTGCTACAATTGGGAACTGCAGTCTACACAAATTTGAATTTTCAAAGCACTCACTGTAACAGCTTTAAAACACTCACTGTGACAGACAGTTGACACCAGAAAATGACCTACCCTTGGGGAAAAAGGCACGCAGCAGTTTGATCTGTGATGGCAAGGCCAGGCAACTTCAAAGAGGCAATGGCTTGCCATGAGAGCATGTTGGCCACTGGTTTGCAGACGATTGCTTTGGTTTCAATATTGCCCATGAACTTGCATCACCACCCTTGTGCATCGTCACAAGCATCACACCATTCTAAAGAAATAATGGACATGATACACAGAAAGCAAGTGCACAGTGTGGCTGGTACAGCACATGCATTGCTGCAGTTTCCAATACACGTGTTCTGTTGACCTCCTTTAGGATCACAATGGTGAATAGCCCAATAAGCCCGGTATCAGCTCACACAACGGGCTGAAGTTCCCCTCACTGATATTAACCAGCAGGGCATGTTCGTGAGCTACACTTGCAAGATCTACGACAACATACAATGTTACTGCCAAAAGCGATGCAATATCTGGCCTGAGTCCCTCATCAATGCATTTGGCAACTACAGCCTCAAATTCAGATCCAGACCCAGAAGGTTTGATAAGGCACATGTCCTGCAGCAAGATGAATATGATGTGGTGGGCGAGAATGGGTCGCACTCATCATCACAACACCATGACAGTGCAGCAACACGCCACTTCTGCAACTGCTTTTCCAGCAATACATGCAGCGGTACAGATGACCATACATTATGGGCACAACTGGCACTAGTAGCTCATTGGCTAGTCCTGCAATGTCAATACTTCTGCCATAGTCAGGCCCTGAAATAAATTTGAAAACCCCTGGTTCAAAATATTGTATCATATAATACCACACAAGCAATCTACTGGTGTAGGCTTGGCCGCTGCAATCCAGACAGCTTCATTTGCTGCAATGCCTGCACTGCTCAAGGCGCTATGCTGCAAGCCCCAAGGACAGGTGATGCAGCATGAAGATACTTGCAACATGGAAGGTTTGGCTACCAATATATGCTGCGCTTTCAAGCAGATTTCAGCAGACAAACATCAGCTCATGCTGCCGAATGTGGGCAGTGGGCTGTGCTGTCAGAGATGTGGCATGCAGTCCACACCTACTGTCATAACTCTCCTCCTATTGCGCCTGAGCACACCTTCCTGTACTACTTTGATGCTGGTGTAGCTCTGCATACTGCACACATCTGTGTGTCCATACACTCACAGCTTGCGACCAGCACCTGCAGCAGCCCCCATCCCTGCACCTGCTGCACCAGTTGTACCCGCCACAGGTACTGGTACAATGCGACGTGTACCTGCTGCACCAGTTGTACCAGTTGCACCTGCTGCACCAGGTCTACCAGTTGCACCTGCTGCACCAGGTGTACCAGTTGTACCTGCTGCACCAGTTGTACCAGTTGCCCCTGCTGCACCAGGTGTACCAGTTGTACCTGCTGCACCAGTTGTACCAGTTGTACCAGTTGTACCTGCTGCACGATTTGTTTCTGCTGCACCAGTTGTACCAGCAGTGCCCTGGCTGCTTCCGGCACGTCCTGCAACAGCACCATTTGATGCAGCGCCTGCAACTCTAGGAGCAGGTTGTGCGGGTGCGGCCTCCTGCTGTGCCTTGGCCTTTTCCTGTGCTACCTGGGCTGCGATGTTACTGTATTTGGTGTACATGTCTGTGTCTGAGAGTTTTGGCGCTGTAGGTTTGACAGGGTCTGCCAACAGCTTACGGCCAGCAACAGTGCCCCTCCCTGTTGCTGCTCCAGTTCTACCAGATGTCCCAGATGCACCGGCTGCTCCATTTACACCGGCTGTACCGGCTGTGCCAGTTCCACTGTTTGTACTGGTTCTGCCGCCAGCGCTGCCAGCTGTACCAGCTGTACCCAATGTTGCAGTTGTATTGCCTGGTGCAGCTGGTACAGCTGTTACAGCTGGTACAGCTGTACGGGTTGTAGTGGTGGGAGTGGTTGTACTGACTGCACCAGTTCTACCAGCTGGGGCAGTTGTGCTGCCTGCACCTGCTGTGCCTGCTGTACCACTTGGTCTGACGGCACCAGTGGTAGCTGTTGGAGCAGTTGTACCAGATGTACCAGCAGTTGTACCGGCTGGGGCAGTTGCACCAGATGCACCACTTGGCCTCACAACACCGGTTGTACTGACTGCACCAGTTCTACCAGCTGGGGCAGTTGTGCTGCCTGCACCTGTTGTGCCTGCTGTACCACTTGGTCTGACGGCACCAGTGGTAGCTGTTGGAGCAGTTGTACCAGATGTACCAGCAGTTGTACCGGCTGGGGCAGTTGCACCAGATGCACCACTTGGCCTGACAACACCAGTTGTACTGGCTGGGGCAGTTGCACCGGTTGGGACAGTTGGGCCGGCTATACCACTTGGCCCGACAGCACCAGTTGTAGCTGGGGCGGTAGTGCCAGCTGTACCAGTACCCTGACTGCTACTGGCACCCCCATTCACCCCGTTGGTAGCACCCCCTTGAACAACAGTGGGTGCAGGCTGTGCCGCTCCAGCTTCCTGCTGTGCCTTAGCAGCCCTTTCCTGTTCGACTTTGGCTGCAATGCCACTGTACGTGGTGTAGATGTCTTTGTCATCGAGTTTTGGTGCTGTAGGTACGACAGGAGTGGGACCTGCACAGCACACAGCAGAAGGCATGCAGGTAAGTAGGCCGGGCGATACATTCCAGCTATATTTGACCCCCATATGGTTACGAAGCATGTTCAGGATGCGGCTGAAATTCCTCTGGACCCTCTAGCAGTGTGGCACCTGGTGAATCAGCTCATCACAGTGTGGCATTTGGTGAGTCAGCTCATCCCGCTACTGCCCACATAATGCAGTGATGCTGGCGATCAGGATTTAAGTACATGTTGACATTTGAGGGGGAAACTTTGCTGTACCATTTGCAATCGACCCCCTGCTGCTCTTCTCTGTGCTGAATTGGCCAGTGGGTGTCACCATGGTGTCACTCACCTGCTGTAGCGGATGCCGCGACCTGGCGACTGATCGCACATGCAAGCAGCGCACCCTGCAGCAACATACAGCGTGGATGGTGTTGAAGTTGCGAACTCACTATTATGCGTCTGGCAACGGAGTACTGGCATGCGCGCAAAGTAGTTCAGAGCACAAAGGACAAGATTACTCTCAGACTTCACATGACAGACAGTGCTTTGTAGCCAATCACGTGGCATATATAAAAGGGAAAACCCCTTCAAGATGCATAGCACGGCAAGCGGCTCAGCCCCTAGCATGAGAAGTGACTGGTGACTGTCGTGCTTAGCAGATATGAAGTCAAACAATCACAATACAGACACCCTCCTTATACTGCCACACAGAGCATATAGAGTACTTACCAGGATAATTGCGCACGTTGTCCTCGCCATGTTGCCGAACAGATCACAAAGGCTACGGCCCAATGAAGTGCTGGATCTGCACAATTGTTGTCGCAGCGCACCTACGCCAAGTGAAATTTGTGCTTAAGACGTGCAGCGTATGCTCCAGGAAGCGCTGGAGCCAACCACCTGCTCTGTCAATATCGTCACGACCAGGACCAAGGAACACATGCGGCATGAGCTGGGCACGCCAACAAACAACGTAATCGAGGTATCTAAAGCAAATATTCCTGAGTTATTTTAGTGTAACCCGCACGTAGCCGCTGCCTCGTCATTTCTCGGTCGTGCGCGGCTTTCCGGCACAGTCATAACTACCTATGGTCTGTCCACGACCGACAGATCCCTGGTGTGGACCTTTCTCAATGCCGTTTTGCACCCACGATCTGCAATGCCGTTATTGGGCGTGCGCGTAGGGCGGCGCTGCAGGATGGTGACTCATGCACTGATCAGCTGCATTTCAGTGACTAAAAAAGATGGAGCCCATGCGCCTTGTTGTACGCTCAGTGATATGTACTTAGACCACTGCAGGTCAATGCATATGCTTTCATCATCGGCTTTGTAGGGACATGCAACGGAGGCAGTACACCTGGTATGCGCAGCTGCAGATTGTTAATTTATTCTACTGTAAAAGAGGAAGGGCTATGCAACAGCTTGATACTTTGTGCCAAATGCGTTGACATGCTCTGGCTGTGTAGGCAAGCTTCACATCTGAGGGGTGCATCACTGTGCCCTTGCCAAATTATTGTTTAGTACGTACAAGTTTACTTGTATCTGGACGTACACCTGGATAGACATCCCTGCTGAAAGAGCTGATGACTGAAACGATCAAGCAAACTTAAGTGAGGTGGTTTATTGTATGTTTACTTCTGTCTGAATACCTTACACCTGTCTCTGTTTACATACAACTGTCTACTGGTGGCACCCCCAGCACATGTCAACGCATTTGCCACACCATTTTACCTTGCTGCATGGCTCAATCTCTTTCACAGAATGCAAGAGACCACCCTGCAAGCTTGCTTAAAGTTCCCTCGTTCTCGATCACAGTCCGTACTTGTGTCACTTGCAACTTGACATCGCAGCGGATGACTTTTATGCCATGCAGTGCATGGGCTCAATTTGTTTCACAGAATGCAGCTCAATGCCACTCACACAAACACTGCCAGGTCCAGGTCAGGATCTGTCTACCTTCCACAGGCTCCATTAGTAAAATGATGAAGACAAGATGGACCAGGACTGGGCACGCTGTGTACCTTGAGCTTGACCAGCATTGCCACCTTGCTCGCCAGGGTAACTCAACTGGAGACATTTTCAACGGTCTTGTTGGGTGGCGTAAAGTCACGGATGGCATTCAGGTTGGAGCGACTTTTCAAATTAAGTGAGCAGTATTCCGCATTGAAATCAGGCTGGGCATTATTGCACATCACAACATGTCATAGAAGACTACTGCGGCAATATTATATGAGTAGTGGCAAGAAGAAAGGCGGTGAATCCACTATCAGAAGAACAGGTTTGCTGAGGGTGCCCAGAAAATACAAAATAACAAAGTTCAGCTGCATTGCATTGCATTGTCATGCAAGGTCATGTAACCTGCCAGTAGCAGTCAACTATGCACAGGGGCATATCCCATTGTCAAAAATGCTTTGCTGTGACATAGTCCTGCCGTCTTCTTTGACAATTGCAGCTTACAAAAGACTCCATTCCTATTAAAGCACCATTATTGCATGCAATTGCAACTACTCAAAATTGCAGCCTTGGCCAACCTTGGTCACTCTTGCACAGCCATCTTCATGAGTCACTGAAATTGCCTCGAGGAAATGCAGACAACAGTATTTCCACAGCAGTCTCAGTTAATTATCAGGGCCGTGTTTATGTTGTCCTGGTCTGATCAGACCTAATAAGCTCACCACAGTGAATTTCAACCCACATTCTGGAAAATATCAGTGAAGACCCAACAGTATGCTGTTATAAATGATAACTCTGAATCACAACATGCAATCAACATGCACTTTGGATTCAAAGTGTACAGTCTTGCATATATGTCTGTAAGACAATGAGGTACTTAGCAATGCCACTATGCCCATGCACTGATCATGCCAATATAGTCCAATTAAGGGCCGCTGCTGGCGCCCTGGGCAGGCTGCTGTGCTTTTTCCTGCTCAATCCGTTGAGCAAATTCCTGCAACACGTCAAATTGATGGCTAGTGGTGTCATAGACGGTTGGATCCTTTGGGGCGACCACATCCAGCAAGTGACGGCGGGACCCCTGCTGAGGTGGTGTTGGCTGCTTCTGGGCAGCGGGCTTTTTAGCTCTCTCCTGCTCAATCTTGGCTGCAAATATACTGTACTTTGTGTAGATGTCTGTATCCGACACTGTTGGCTGCTGGGGTGCGACGGGGTCTGCCAGCAGCCTGCGACCAGCGTCTGTTGTAGAACCAGAGCTAGGATCTGCTGGCTTCTTCGCCTTCTCCTGTTCCACCTTCCCTACAAATGTGTTCATCTTGGTGAAGAAGTCATCACTGGAGACAGTTGGGTCCTTTGGGGGAATGGGGTCCAGCAGCTTCCGGCCTAAACAGCAGCAGCAGCAGTAGCAACATGATAAATTCCAGAAAACTGGTGCATGGAGGCAGTGGATGCTGAAGAATCAGCCAAGCAGACGGCTGCATTGTTATGCTAGTAAACTAAAAGCTGAGGTGTAGGGAAGCAGCACTTAAGCTCATGTCATAGCAGTAGACCTGCAGCCGTTTAGTGGAGTCCACCTGGAGATGACATGACTTGCATTTGCCACCTCATCCAATGTTGCACAACTCTATCTCTTCTACTGATATCAGCTGGACAGCAGGTTTTGCTTTTGGGCAGTTACAAACTGATCAGCATGACGGCTGTATGCGCAAATCAAGCTGTGGTCTTGCCATGAAACAAATGGCAGCCCTTGCCCCAGGGCAGGCCTACACACTGCTGCAGACCTATGAGCGCGGAAGTATCCCACCTGAAGGCAACATTGCGGCTGTATTGCAGGCCAATGTGCACAATACCATACCAACCTGCAGTAAGTTTACATACAAGCCGTCAACAAATACTGAATTGTGCAGATGGTGCCAGCCGAGCGAGTGTCCAACTAGGGCAGCAGCAGAAGCATGATGACCAACGCAGCGCTACGCAATCATTATGCATGTCAACGTACTAAAGCTTCAGCACGAGGGCAAGCACGCCCAAATTCGGGTCCAGAGCGGTTTCAACTATCACTACGCTATCTACACCTGAATCACATGACCAGCAAATGAACCGCATTGCTTGTATATTCAGGCACTATTACTCACCAGTGCTGTTGTACTTGACATTGTGTAACCTAGCTGAGAGATTACAGCTGAGTTGGGATTCAGGCAGAGCGAGCAGACGTTGGTATGACGGCTATCTTCTGTAATCCAAGTGGTGATCACCAAATATATAGTGCCAGATACTACTGGCTTGAGCTGTATTTGAGGAAGTTGCAGAGATATAGTTTAGGGTCTCATTTTCAAACACTCTACGCCGGCCTCGTCATCGCACGCGCCTACAGCCTGGGAGCCACCAATGACGAACCTATAGAGTTTTAATCACGAAATTTGCCATCTGTACATCAAGGAGCCAACGGCAAGGTGCTCTTGTGCCTTTGCTCAGGCCACTATGAATGCTACAACGGAAGCTGCATGCATGCAGCTTCGCTTGCATATGGGGTGAGCAGCACTCATAAGCATGTTCGGCAGGATCCGGACCTTGAAGTTTGTGAGCTATTCTATAGTCAACAGTGGAGAAAAAGCAAGTGATGTGAAATGGACAGGCGGGAATCCCGATAGCCACGTGCCACGCGCGTGTGTGCAGCCGTACGGCTGCAACTGGCTGCAGGGAATTAGCACCCGCCTTTTAGAGGCCGATTGACCGCCCAACTGCCGTTCTCATGAGCAGCAATCATGTATTTGTCATCCTACTCCGATTGGCATTCACTGCGTTGCATGCACTGCAACGTTGCAGTTGACTTGAAGCCCCGGGGGTCAATAATCAACGTATTCTGGCCCTAGGGACAGGCCTTATGCTTTTGGCAAAAGCCGCGGTCCGGGTGTGACACACCTGACTGAATTGGCAGCAGAAGGAACCAGGCTGTGCTGCTTAAGCAACCTAAAGTTGCATTGGCTCTGTTACCTACTAGTAATAGGTGACCTACAGTATAGGACATGACCATGTGCTTACTAAGGCTATGTACTACATTACTAGTACTACTAGCCTGGTGGTACTGAGTACTACTACTAGTAAGGCTTACTACCCAGCAATGACTGCCAGTGTTACTAGTACAGGCTGTTCCATGTACAGACAGAGACAATGCCAGTAGCTGTGTTGGGTGTTATTCTATTTGTAGTGGGCCACTACAAACCCCTGGCGGCAGACCAAGATGCCAACACAGCAAGTAGCTGCTGCTGGCAACTTAAGGACACAATCCAGCCGCAAGACATGTGTTGCTGCTTGCTTGTGCCTCAGGCTGCCTCTCTGCCAGCAGCACAGATGACAGCTGTGGCCAGCTGCTGCTGGTGCTCACCATCTGCGTGGAATGAGACCATTTTTAACAAAGTTCCATTATATGTAGCCACAAGCTGCCAGTAATTTGCAGATGAACGCGATCATGTGGTACAGGCTCATCCAGATTTGCATGGCTCTATCGCTTCTGCACATTTATATGATGCCATGATGTAGCAAAACTTAATGTTGCATGGCTCAATCTCTTTAACAACTGTGCTAGCTTATCGTTGTGCTGGGCCGTACTACTAAAGTACACCTGTGTTCAGCTGCTGCAGTGACACGACACCAGCATCTGCACAGCCAGTTTGTGACACTGTGGTGACGCCAGCGGTTGAAGTACCGTACTCAACCGGTGGTGACCACGATAGTACAACTTGAAGGGGTGACCGCTTCATGATGCATTGTGAGCTATGCTTGAGTGGAGGGCTGTGGATCTCACTGACACTGCTTACAACATTGTGCAATACACTGTGCAATACATCAATGCTGGGCCAGCATGGCATGCTGACACATCAGGCACAGGTTGCACAAACACTTGTTGACAACATGAACTCTTCAACACCAACAATTCATCCAATGACTTGGTGGCCCAGTATCAACTTGATACCTGGGGTTTTTACAGGTTGGAATGAGCAGTAGACACAATCACATGGAATTCCTTGAATGCTATTAGCTGATTGCAAAATGTGCCAGATTAACAGCCAACTATTAGTGACAATATTAGTATTAACCGTTAGGGCCTATACACGATGTTCATGTCACAACAAGCAACCCTTCCATGCAACAAAGACACTTATGGCCCATACTGAGTACACGAAGTGGTCTCCAGCACCAGAGGGCTCCCTGCCAGCACTGCAAGCCTACTAGGTGCTGGCCAACGCACGCTTGACCCTTCAGGGTCTTGGCACATCTCTTTCTTCTTTTACAGGCCCAGGCCACACTAAGGTTTTGGCGTGCTGTGCTTTTGTTTTCTTTTTCCTGATATCAGGCTTGGGTACAGCTGCTGCAGCCGGCCTGGTCTCACCTACTGCTGCTGGCTTCTTGGCAGGTGCTGGGGTTTGGGAGCCAGTAAGGGACTGACCTGATGGTGTCCCAACAGAAACAGTAAGAGCTTGAGCTGCGTGACACGGCTCCAACTCCCATCTATCACATGACAACCAATTTCACTTAAAAAGCAGCAAAGTTACTATGCATAAGCCACCAAGAAGAAGCTGGGTCAACTGCTACACAGCTGGGCCTGCTGCTACAGCACTTCCTGGCAAATCGCGTGGAGTCTGCAATTTGATGCTCGCTGTCAGCAAGCTATTATGGCTCCAGACCTGCAGCTTCAGCAGCCAAATTACAGCACCAAAACAACCAACATCTGCAGCAGTCAACAACTGCAACTCACCTGTCTCTGCATAAGTGTTGCCAGCCATGACTGCTGCATACTTGCTGGGCAGCTGTAGCCTGCTTATGGTGCTTGTCACACCTGGCAGCACCAATGTCTTGGGCTTTACCGATTCCTGGGTCAACTCACGAGAGGCCTCACTAAGAGTGTAACCTGCAACCGGCACAAAGATAGCCCAGGTGGCAGCAACCACAGCCATATAGGTGGTGGCCACTGGCCAGACTCACTCTTGTGCCAGAGCAGGTACCTATTGCTGCTTAAGACAGATGGCAGTGATGTATTGCCAGCGGCAAACATGTAGCATGCGTCACTGTCAGCACGCAGCCACAACTGCCAGCAGCTCGATGAAAGTATACGCCATTGCTTCTTAAGGCTGCATGTTGATTGGGTTGCTCAGGAAGCGGCAGATGGCGGCCATGGAGCGTCTCAACTGAGCTGTACAACTCTCAAGGGCCATGCGCTGCCGGTACGTATTGAGAGCACATATTTTCTGAAGCATTACCGCACAGGCCTGCTGATTTCAGTATGCATAGTCGTTGTGGTTTCTTGCCACGCCACTGCAGCACTTTCCCAGCATGGTGCAGAATATATGCAATGGGCTGGGATAGGGCAGCCAATCTGAGGGTGCAGCGGTTGCAGGGGATAGCTTGGATGCGGATATGAGAACAATCAGGCCTCATAGTGTCTTACCTATGCAGACTACCAACAGCATTATGAGTGTTGCTTTTGCACGCTCCATACTTCTATCCCCTAGAGTGCCCTGCACTCTGCACTACCTCAGCAGACACAGCTTTATGACACTGCAAGCACCAAAATGACACTGTAAGTAAGCTTCCGAAGCTGTGATGCACCGCGTATCCCTGCGTCAAACACATAGCAAGCAGTACGCGCGGAGGTTGAATCAAGTCGAAAGGAGGCTACACATATCCCGACAGGCACATACAATTAGTATGCTGGAGTCCTTTGGTATCAGACTTCACGCAGAGGAGGTATGGCTGGCACCCTGTTGAATGGTCTGGCGGGCAAAGTATTCGGGTATGTGCATCAAGTAGCAAATGTCATGATCTAATCGACAACCATGCAGTGTTATCTCTCCTGTGAATTGTAAGTCTTCCGGGATCCGGGAGTTGTGGTAACCATCTAACACTTTGTTTTTTCTATCCATTTCATCTGAGCAATGATGTACTCATCGATTCAGCATGCGTTTGGAAAGTAATAAGATCCAATCGTCGTATCAGGTCCGCTGCAAGCAGCATCAAGGCACAATCTGACCTACTCTGCAATGCAGCGTGCATCTGTCAGCGTGATTTCTGACAACTGCATTGTTGTGATGTTGTGAGTCTGCTTGTGGTTATGCATTGCTCGCGCTTGCCGCTGGCCAACAGTCGCCTGGACCAGCAGCGGCCTTCGTGCACACAGCGGATCATTCAAAACCATCAGGTAAACCGATAAATAAATATTGCGTTTGGACCATGCAGCCTATGGTGACCAAGTGGTGTCCTCTGGAGCCTGCTGCTTATGTGCTGTTGTACATAGTCCTGCTTCTTCATTGTCGCAGGCGCTACAGCTTGCACAGCTAGGAACATTCACGAGCAGTGACTGTCACCATGTAGTAGCTGTGGCAGCAGTCAGCCCTGAAGCAACTGATGCATCCCACACAGATGCACCTTTACAGCCAGCAGCAGTCCTACACGACAGCAATGCCAATGACAGGAACAACGACAGGAGCCAGCATGGACCCCACAGAAGCCATTCCAGCAAGCCGTACAGAGGCAGATTGCTGTTCAAACAGGAGCAAGCGATGTTTCCTGAGCCGCCTGCATCTAACAAACAGGTAGGCATGGTTATTGCTGACCAGGTGATAATCTCTTCCGGGCTTGGTGAGCTGTGCAGGTAGGGACCCTTGACGTGCAGCTATTTGCTTGTTTGTCACACGGTCAGCAATCAGTACCAGGCGTTCCAATGTGCCTTGTCCTTTGCTGTGCTCCGCTGTTTAGCAGTCAGTTGCTCAGCTGCGAAGGCAGTGTATTGCAGTTTGCTTCACCACAGCTGCTGCATGCCCCAGTCAAGCTTCACGTTCATCAAGCACGAGTGCTCATAGCATGCAATGCACCTGTGTCCTGCTGCAGCTGAGTGGCCAGCAGCGCACAGCCATGGTCAGCAGCGGCGACAGCACGCAAGTTTCTCAGCAGCCAGACGCTCAACACCCCAAACACCCTGTGCAGCAACTTCCACACCAGCAGCAGCATCCTCAGCAGCCATACCCACAAGAAAATATGAGAACTAAGAACATGAGCTTCAGCAAAAGCCTAAAACACTTGCAGGGTTTGTCTGACTGGCTAGACCTCCTGCAGGACCCCCGCTGGGGTTTGAGGCTTTGTGGTTTAGATGGCGTGTCAGTGGTTGGCTCTTTAGTGTGGCTGGTGAAGAGCCGTGAGTGGCAGCAGGGGTCCAGCAGCTGGCCCTGGCAGACACGTCAACAGGTGCAAGCCGCAATCGAGGTATGTCAACTCACGCTGTTGGCTCATCTGTCGAACAAACTCTACTTGTGCTGTGAGAAACCTTGTGTGCCTCCAAGATCTTGACTGTTGCCAAGTAGCAGGCTGCTAGCTATCAAGCCTGATGTGTCTGCATACAAGCTGGCTGTAAGACCAAGTAGTGCCTGTTGTTTGGTGTGCTGGGGTTGTGTGCAAAAGAGGCCTGCATCATCAGACACCGTCAGCAGCAGCCGCATTGAGGGTGTGCATTAACGCTGACACTGCATGATCAAAACAAGATCAGTATAGCATCGGCAGTGGCTGCACCAATTTGCATGTGTTCTTTGTGTCATTGCAGTTAATACTGGACAGAGCATCAGCCTTGTTTGCAGGACACTGTGACAGCAACAGCAGCGCAGTATCACCAGCAACAAGCACAACGGGCGATAGTAGCACACACACCCCAACAGCGGCAGTAAGAGCTGTGCATGCCACTGGTCCACCCATGCGACCTGCGAATGTGGCTTCTTTGGTTTATTGCACCAGCAAACTGGGCCAACATCGGCCAGAGCTGTTGGCAGCAGCAGCAGCTGCACTGTCTCAGGACCTGTATGCGTGCAGCAGTGTTGATCTCAACAGGTAGGTGAAGAGCCACCAATGTTGACACCTGCAGTGTCGTTTTTGTGGCAGATGCGCAGGCAATGACTCTAGCCATGCAGGTTTAGTATCAGCAGCATATAGGCCTGCATATGACATGAGTGGTTAATTGCAGCATCATGATGCAATGTACTGCTTGCTGGCACACCGTGTCTTTGCTGTTGTGCTGCAAAGCAGTACTAACCCACCTGTTTTTGTTTGTCAGGTTGATCTGGGGCCTGGCGACAGCCCGTGTGCACCCAGGTGATGCCTGGCTGCTGAACTTCTGCAAGTGCGCCCAGGCCAAGTTCTTCATGTGCGAGCCGGCCCACTTGTCCATGATGGTGTATGCTGTGGCACGCTTGGGTTACAGACCGCCTGATGTGTGGATAGCAGCATGGCTGGAGACAGCAGAGCCTCTGTTGGGGCAGTTCTCAGCACAAAATCTGACCAACACAGCGTGGGGTCTTTCTTGCTGGAGGTAACAGGAGGAGGGGGGTTGGACATTGTCCAGTAGCTGTCTGGAGGGTCAACACACAGGACACAAAACAGGATACTGTGCCAGCCATAGGATGCTGTTGATGACGCACTGCAGCGCCTGACTTGCTGTGTGTTGTGCAGCTGTTTGCTGACTCCCTGTGGCAGCGATGATCTGACATGGCAGATAGATCAGGTCAGCTGCATGTGCTGCCGCTCGCCGACATTGGAGGGTCAGGCCAACAGACCAAGATATGCTGAACCAACTGCCCGTCATACATGACTGCAGGTTCCAGGCTCCTAGCCATTGGCTGGAATCTCTGTATGCAGCAACACATGCAGCAATGCCTGAAATGGAGCCAGTAGGAATCAGTCAACTGCAACTAGCTCTGGTGACTCTTGCAGCAGGAACACCACCGCCACCAGACTGGATACAGCAGATCATTGCTACTGCTGAGCCATTGTTTGACAAGATGGAGCTGCTGCAGCTGTGTAACTTTGGCTGGGGCTTAGCTCAGTGGAGGTTCAAGCCGCCAGCTGAGGTCATGCAAAAGTATCTGGCAGCAGTGCAGCCTCAGCTGGTGGGAGCAACACCTACGGACCTGTCAACACTGCTGTGGATCTGTGACAAGTAGGTTTCCAGTCTGCACCCTGCCTTTGGAGCTGTTGTGTCTGTACTGTGGACCAGTGTGCCGGCTGTGTGTGTCTAGCTGATGTATTCAATGTGCTCCCATTTATAAGATGTTTTGGCTGCAGACAAGTGACAGAAAGGACGCTTGAGCAAGCAGTCTTTGTCACTATATGATGTATCTACTTCCACAACCTCTCCAGCTTTGTACTGCATTATGCTGTGCATTTGCTACTGCTGTTTTCAGGTTGTCCTTTGTGCCCCAGCAGTCATGGCTGCACAGCTGGCTGGCCTCGGCGTCAGCATCACTGCCACGATGTGAGCCCCAGCACCTGACAACCATAGCACTTGTGCTGGGAGGTTGGGGCCTGGTGCCTGGCCGGGATTTCAGCATGGAGTTTTGGAGATGCTGCAAAGCCAGGTGGGTCCGTGCAACCGGCTGAGCAGTGCATGCTGATGGTCAGATGACGGGCATGCAGCTGTGACAATCACCGGGCAATGCGGCAAATCTCTGCTGCTCTGACATGCTTAGTACTTGTGCAAGTGGTCAGCACGTGTGGTACGAGCAGTTTTGGAAGTACCAGGTGCATCAACATCACTGAGCATCCTTTGGTCTCTGTGTGTTTCAGGTTCACTGACTTCAGCGCCTACCAGCTTGGGCTGTTGGTGTGGGGTCTGGGCATGGTTCATCGGTCAGTGCCCAACACCTGGCCAGCAGTGCTGCTCAGCACCTTCACACATCAACTCCTGTCCGAAGCAGAGCCTACAGACGTATGCAGGCTGATTGGAGGCCTAAGCTCCCTGAATGTCAAGCCCCATGGCACTAAAACCTGGGTAGCCAGCAATCCTGAAGCCCAGCAGCAACTGTTGGGACTCTGCAGCTGGTTACTGCCACAGCTTGGCCAGCTAGAACCATCATGGCTGCTGGTTGTGTTGAAGGGTTTGGATGGTTTGGGATTGACGGTTGATAAGGCAGTGGTCAAGGGTTTTACTTCAGCAGCAGCGCAATTTGATGAGAGGTTGGACCCTAAGCAGCGGAAGTTTGTGCTGAAGGTGCTCACAAGGATGAGACGCAGGGCTGGTAGTGCTGCTGCTTTGTTTAGGTATGAAGACGGCAGAGGCAGCGGCAGCGGCAGCAGCAGCAGCAGCAGTGCAAGTGGAGAGTTGGCGGACCAGGTACAGGTCAGCTGTCATTTCAATCAGCAGGATCAGTAGCCACTCACACGCGTCTCATTAGCTGTGTTATAGTGACTTGAATTCACTGGGTAGATTTGAGACGCGGGGCTGTTGACAAAACTGCTATGGCTGCAAATTCCTGAATATTATCATTATTTCAACGGTCCATTGACTGCGTGCACGCAGGCATGATCTGTGTCCAGTGCAGATCAATGCGGCGATGCAGTGCCAGTTGCACTGTGTTGTATCTTACCAATGCAGTGACAAAGTACTACGGATTGTTTAGCAGCTGTGCTTATGGTGTGTGAAATGGCCGGTAATGCAGCTGAAATGCACTGCTCATACTCTACTAGTAGTGTGTAAAGTCACTGCCAGGGCCTTACTCAGCTACTAGCCCGACACTGTCGAGTGGCACTCAGACAGCTGGTCAGCAAAGTCTCCAAGGCGAATTCATGTGGGACAGTGACCTGGAGGTATCAAGGATGCTGTTGTGCCGGCAGCCGGTGTCATCGGTTACCATTAGGTGCACCATGGCCACGTGGCAGTGCTCGCTGGTACCACACCATCACGTGATGTGCTACGTTCAAATTGACACAGGCCCGGCCGCCATGATGGTATAACAACTCTCTGGCTCATCTACTGTAATTGTCTCAGGCAATGTTCCTTGTGTTGATGACCTGAGAGTAACATCACGATCATGTCAGGTCATGGGGCATCAACAATGCCCGGGACTGCTCACGGCAGCAACACCGGCATGTGCATTCTGCTAGTGCAGCGTGACTTAGACACTTTGCATCCACTGCAGCAGGCAAGCAGCTGTGACTATCAGCATCAACAAACAAATTATGGTTGGCATGCAACTTGCGCACTGCTGTTGCTGCCAGTCACATGCTCAGGACCCCTGTATCATAGACAGCTGCTGGCCCTGTGATGTTCAGAGACGCTGCTGAGCCGGTCAGCAGTTCAGGGCAGCTGCAGCTGGAAGCCAGCTGCAGCTGATATGACACGCGATCATCACAGACTGCCCATCGGCAACATCAATAACAGATAGACCACGCTCAAGATTACATGTAGCAGAAGGCTTCTGCTGCATAGGCCAGTGAGCCAGATAAACCATGATGTTATTGTTGTTGTGAGTTTCACTCAGCTGCCCTTATGATCCTACTGCATACTTCAAGCAGCACTCTTGTCGACTGCACGATCAATTCTTTTGTGACTGTGACTGTCCTTGCTGCTGCTGCTGCTGCTGCTGCTGCTGCTGCTGCTCTGCTTCTTCCAGAGAAAATCGCCTGCGCCGCCCACCCTCTGATGGGTTTTCTAATTCATCATAGACTGCTGGGTCAATCTGCGTCAGCATTGTGGAAAGATAGTGAGATAGATGCCAGCATGCCACCTAGACATATGCAACTGCTACAACAGCAGCAGTGCTCCATGACGAACAGCTCAACGGGCAAGCATGAACAGTCCACCCCGAGCAGCCTCTGAGCCCTGAGAGCTTCAGCAGCTAAATCCATAGCTTTATTGAGTGGTACACTGCAGTATGTCATGATGACAGTGGCGCTTATGTTCATGCCATTAATGAGCGATGGCTCAGGTCTCTGAAAGTTGAGGACTGAGCGCAACTGGTTACACAACCTACACAACTGGTCCTGCTTAGACGCTATTGGCGTGCAAATGCACATATGAGTCCACAGGTTGCTTGGATTCTCATGATGGGTGCTGAGATGCAGGCAACACTGGTGAACTATGGCGGTCAGTGCTGCCCCCTCGCTGCTGCTGCTGCTTACATCGTCAACTGCCTTGGACGCAATGAGAGCCCCAATGGCTGTGGCTGCTGCAGTCACTCCAACTGCAGAACAGTTGTGCTGTTAGCGGCGCCGACGTAGTGCACATACTATTGCTGGCACTGCTGCTTTGGTTCCGTACCTAGTCCAGCTGCTTGGCCAAATGACACCCAGAAGGTTGCCTGCTCTGCTGCCTCCTGAACATCAGGCATGATGGATTGCTAGCAACGCGGGATAGGGTGTCCTGTCGTGCCTGCTGGTGGGCGTAGCAATGTACGATGGATCAGCACAGCACAAGGTGGGTCAGTTCTCCGGGGAGAATCGAGCTCTTGATGAATCCAGCAACTCCAGGGGTAAGCACACGGGTTGGCTGGCTCAGTGATTGATCATTAGACGTCCCAGTAAACAACAGTTGTCACCTGCGCGTCTGCACCGGCTAGTACAGTTCCACACCTCCAATGACTGACTGACGATTGCAGAACCCTTCACCAAGCTATTTTCATTGATAATTGCGCTCAGAGCTTTCAAAGGCAGCCGTCAAGTTCGTTCACACGTACACTCGAGTCGGAGAAAGACCGATGGGCGCGACATGCATCATTGTCGGCAAACCGTCGTCAGAAAAACTGGTTCGGTGGTCGCTTATTTACCAGCTGCCGCGCTGACTTGTCGCTCCCACCCCTATATGCAGAGAGCTGTGCTGAAAAAATCGACTTGTCAGTGGGACCTGGTCCTACCTAGATAAGTTGCGGACGTTGTCAGCCTATGTCAACTCACAATGCGTCAACCCAACAATGGAGTCTGGGAGGATGCTCCAAGCGAGTCCCTTGAACTTACAGCAACAGCAGCACTGGCACTGGTGAGCCAGCGGCTTGCCCAGCAGCTGATTGTTGAATAAGATTGTATTTTCAGGTAAGTGATAGCTCAGATGAGGTTTTTGTAATGAATGAGCATACAGTGTTGAGATGGATCACCAGCTGTAGCAATATGAGTCCATGGACTCTTGTGCATGCAGCAACGACAGTCTACAGCTGCAGACTTTTCAACCTCACCACTGTGATAAGGGCAACTTGCCCTTGTGACAGTGGTGTGCCTGAAGCTTTCCACACAACTCAATCCAGCTTATTGGCTTGAAATTGTGTGGCACCAGCAAACCATCAATAAGTATGGGCATGGCCAGCATGGCAGATCGCCTCAACAACTAACAAAGCAGTGATACAATGATTAATTGTCTGCTAAGCGAGTTGTTATGGTGGCTCCATACCTTGCACATGCTGAAAGTTGGCTCAGCAAGGCCACCAACTACAGGGAAAAACTGTCTTCAGCATATTGCCTCGACTCGATGAAACATGAGCCTCCAGGTGATCAGCAAGCACCATATCAGGTGCAGCGCTGTGTGCATTGCCAGTGGCCCTGTTTGAAACGTGTGGCTCTTCCACTGTGATGCTGCTACCATAGCAGTGAATGATTCAGTCCGTGCAACATTAGCTACTACTTTATTGGACCGTAGCTGACGGCAAGCTGGAGCTGCATGCAACACTTGTTCCTATGCAGCTCAGAGCACAAGGCTAGACAGTAATCCCCCCCCCAGCAGTGTGATGCTTGTGCACCTTTCTGGCAGGGTCACTGCCTTCCGCAACCTGATCCAAGTGAGGTCATTTACCGACCTTTTACTGCTGCCTGACAATAACCCAACAACCTGCTGAAGCAGCAACTAGCAGCAGCAGCACTTGTCACAGCTACAGCTACATCCATCATAATGTACTGCATATTGTTGCAACGTTTGCAGCAATAACACCAGGGTGTGGCATGATGAGGTGTCAGGTTCACAGGTAGTGCTTGCTGCTGCTGGCGTCAGGAGGTGGCATCATGCCGGGCAGCACTATGTGGTTAGGTGTTTCCAGACTGGAGTAAAAATGTAGTTGAACCTCACTCGATGTTGTCCACAGCACTATACGTATGCCATTTGAAAGAGGTCAAACCCATGCAACACTGGATGAGCTGGCAGATGAGCTCCTAACATGCGAGGAGGGGGTGCACCCAGGGGGTGTGCAGTATACTGCTCAGAGTATGCAGACAGATACAGATGCCTATCAATCTAGCAGTAGTCAGGGTGAGTAAGAGATGGTTTCGTACTACCTGTACAGATAGTATATGTGCCACTGTTGCCCTGGCAGTTGCCTGACCTAGGCCAGGTCTCAACCGCCAATGGGATTGTACTTGTCAGCTGCCTGCAAGTGACAAGTTATTCAGCTCATGCGTCTTTGGTACTACAAACGCAGCGGCTGGTTGGCTGCCAGCCAGTGGGCCACCAAGATCCTGCCAAATGCTGCTTGGCGGGAGACGATCGCACCGCATGCCTCGATTTCTTGCCATTGAAGGTTTCCCAAGGCCAGAGAAGATGCCATGGCAACATATTCGTATTGAACACAGGTAGCTCCTGCAACAGCGTACTATCTGAATGGTACCCGGTGAATTGAATTCGCAGCTACTGATCATGCTGGCTGCCGGCCCTTGGGTGGCACCCAGAGCTGCGATCTCAGTTCCGAAGGGTTCCTCTTAGAGAACAAGTTGTTGAACCCCCCGCCAGAGGAAGGCTTCCTCCTCTGTCACCTGGACCAAACGATGGGGTGAACGGGTTGCAGGTGAAACCCTACAACAGGTGGCATACTACAGTACTACTGCTACTGATAGTATCAAACTGTTGCATGGCTCTGTCTCGTTCTGCCTGATTTCTGCCAGGCGATTCAACTGCTGGATGACCTCACCATCCTCTGTATGAGGCTTGGGCGAACGGCCTCTGTATTAGATAAGGAAACATGTCATACAATCTGAAAGTGTTCAGAAAGTTTGCAGTCTATCATGACCTGTGACGGTAAGAGAAATTTAGCCATGCAGCAAGTTGAAATGCTATGGCAAATGCGCTGACATGCGTTGGGGGCACCACCCTGTGTGCCTGCATGGGCTGTCCTGGCTGCCATACCATCAGTGTTAGGTTGCTTTCAGACAGTACCAGTGTTGACAACCAGGTAGTTCAGTGTCACCCTCACAGGGAGAGTACAATTTGAGTGACAGCTTATGCATGTCATCTGGTTCAAGGACAACATTACTGAATAATGCGACCTGTCAGTGCTTGCATTTGCATATGTCAATACTAATGCCTATGCTGGCGCCCTCCGCAATGTTGGAAACCCCCTGGACTGATGTTCGTACCGGTACCGCTGCAGGCTGGGTCAGGAGACCGTTGCCCGCATGGCGCACCCAAGATGCGGTGATGATATGTATCCGCAGAAGCTCTGCTATCAGTAGGCATACGGTGGTATTGAGACCGCAGACAGTTACCGCGCACACCCCACACCCACTCGGCGACCTCATGATCCAGCTGTTGGCGCCACCCAGCAGCAGTGCAATGGTTGTAAACGACCCTGACTAAGTAGATCTGCAGTGGATCCTGTCGGCAAAGCGCTTGCCTTTCACGTGGCCACCCGCCCTGACCTCGCTGCTGCGTCGGGTATCCCAGGTTGAGATGCGACCAAGGCTGACTTGGCAGGCATCTTTCACGAGCAGGTGTACATACTCAACAAGCAGGCGGGACATCCATGGTAGGTTGCCTGTGGCCCCTGTTTCGACTCTGTTATAAGTGACCCGTGATAGAAACCGCAGGAACGGAGTGAGTGCAGGCGTCACTCATAAAGCAAATAACAGCACATGAAAGATGATATGCGTCTGAGCGGGGCACGCGCCTTACTACTGTAGTACAACAACAACACTGTGCCAGCTTTCAGTTACGCAGCGCTGGCCAGCGAAGAAGCAATCGAACAAGCTTTCATCAAAACGATTAGGTTAAGCATATTACTGAAGGACGTTCTGAACAGTTTCTGCAAAGCCCTGGAAAACCCCAGCATAGGAGCATGTTTGCACAATCCTATTACCGCTTTGCCCGCCCGAGCTCGCAGTAGTAGGCTGAGCTCATTGGCTCGCCGTGTCTGATTCATACAATAGCCTTCAGGGCTCAGAAATTTGTAGAAGTAGCTCATTGTTGCTCTACCATGGCTGCCCTACTCGCCTCCAGGCCTGTGCTGGCAGGCGTGCAGCTGCGCACCAATAGGCAGGCTGTGCCTCGTGTAGCCACCCCTCTCCGTGCATTCAGCGGTGCCCCACGTCTCCCCGGCCAGGTACATAGCCACCCGTGGTTGCTTGACGTTCGTCCACCCACACTTGATCTGGCGCTGATTGCCTGCTCTTAATTGCAGGCACAGCCTCAGACTGGCCTTATCCCAGGTCAAAAGCCTTTCCAGGCTGATAAGCCAGTGCAGCGCGCAGAGAACGTAGCACCCGTGCAGGCAGCAGCTGGCGATGCTCCTAAGGACGAGAAGCTTATCCTGGGCTACACTGCCTTCACCTGGCAGGTATGATCTGTTTAATCGTGCTTTGTTTGAAACAATGAAGGGCCTAGATAGCCGCGTCTCGACTATTTGCACTGACCTTTTCGTGCTGACTCCAGCTCACTGACGCGACCCTTGTGGTTTCACGCAGAAAATCTTGGCACTTGGTGCCATGTTCTTCTGCATTCTGTTCAACTACACGATCCTACGTGACACCAAGGTGAGGAAGCATATGTTAGCTTACGGCTTGCCGGGTGCCCTGACGCGTTCAATTGCATTTATGCAACTATATCATGGGTTTTCTGTGTTCCTGACGTTCAGCCCATTTGACAGCTTGATCGCGTTGACACTCGCCCAGATCATTCCAAGCCAACTTCCTGTATTTGCCACAGGATGTGCTCGTGGTGACCGCTCCCGGCTCAGGTGCCGAGATCATTCCCTTTTTGAAGACATGGGTCAACTTGCCCATGGCCATCGGCTTCACAGTGCTGTACGCAAAGGTAAGCACAATTGGCGCCCTTCAGCGTGCTGGCATGCTGGACGCTCTAGATGCTCTATGTTGCTATCACACCGTGCTGATACCGTAGTTATTCTCTATTCAATAGCATTGTTCTCAGTGCTGACGCCTGTTTCTACCTGTGCTGCAGCTGGCCAATGTGCTGTCAACAGAGGCACTGTTCTACACCTGCATCATCCCCTTCATCATCTTCTTTGGAGCATTCGCCTTTGTGTTCTATCCCCTGAGGGATGTGTTGCACCCAACAGGTGCGGATGTGTGACTACTGGCAGCAATGAATAGATGCTGTCCAGCATATAAGTAGATCAAGTTGGGTGCTGCACATGTGTCAGCAGCAGTGGCAATGGTCACAAAATTGACCACAGCCAAGGCATCAGCAAGCAGGATGCATTGGCTCTGCCGTGTAACGTGGACAGCTGGCATGCGATCAATCACCAGCAGTGCTGTACTAATATCATTATCGCAGCCAGTGCTGAGCAGGCACTGTTAAGCAGTGCAGAAGGTTTTTGTACAAATGCTTTCTGCCCGGGTATTGTTTAATATTTTTGCAGAGTACTGCCAGAACCTGCTGGAGCAGGCTGGTCCCCGCTTCGCTGGTCCCATCGCCATCCTGCGCAACTGGACATACTGCTTGTTCTATGTGATGGCTGAGCTTTGGGGTTCAGTTGTGGTTTCGGTGCTGTTCTGGGGTTTTGCCAACCAGGTGTGTGGGTCACAGCAGAATGCCTTATTCATGTGCCGCAGATCTGATGAAATTTTCACAGTGCAGCATGCCATCAGTATCAGTGGTCATGCATTGCGAAAAGTCATCAATCAGCCCCTGCTGCTTTCTCCTTGTTCGATCACTGGGTTTCAAGTGGCGTGACAGAGTGAATGACTGCCTGGCCAGCCTGCACCAGCAGCGCCAACTGCACATGAGACACACAAGTTGGTAGAGTTTAATAATCGCACTGTTGCACGTGCAATTTCTACAGCACCACAACAAATGTTCAGGGTCGTCCAGATTCCATTGCTTCGTGTCATACAGCAGTCAGCACAGCTGGCACCTGATGAATCTCTCATTTCTACATCTTGTTGTGTATGCAGATCACCACTGTTGATGAGGCCTCTCAGTTCTATCCCCTGTTTGGTCTGGGAGCAAACGTTGCCCTGATCTTCTCAGGTCGTGCAGTGAAGATCTTCTCACAGATCCGTGCTGAGCTGCCCCCTGATGTTGATGGCTGGGGTCTGTCCCTGCGTGGTCTCATGGGCATGGTGGTGATTGGTGGTCTTCTCATCACAGCCATCTACTACTGGCTCAACCGCGTAGTGGTGCCCCGTGTGCAGAAGCGTGAGAGCAAGAAGAAGAAGAAGGCAAAGATGAGCGTGGGCGAGTCATTCGCCTTCTTGGCAGGCAGCAGGTGAGCAGCAGCACAGCTTGGGGATGCAGTCACCAATGAGTGGTTGTAGTGAACATGTTGACACTTGTGTTTCCCAGTAAAGTGTTGAGACATGTGACGTATCTTGGGTGATGTTCATTACATCGGTACTGCAACACATGTAGATGCCGTCTGTTGAACATTCGGCAATCCTGAAGCATACCCAACCAACATTTTGTGCACACCAGCAGTGGTCCCTGCAATGCTAGTATTTAGCAGGGACCCACGTGTATTGTTGCTGTCGTTCCTGGTGCAGGTACATCCGTGACCTTGCTACCCTGGTGGTGGCCTACGGTATCTCCATCAACCTGGTGGAAGTGACCTGGAAGTCCAAGATCAAGGCCCAGTTCCCCAACCCCAACGACTACTCATCCTTCATGGGTGACTTCTCAACTGCCACTGGAGCAGTCACCTTCACCATGATGATCTTGTCACGCTACATCTTCAGATACTTCGGCTGGGGTGTGGCTGCCCTGATCACCCCCACAGTGCTGCTGATCACTGGTATCGCCTTCTTCTCCCTGGTGCTGTTCAGCGACTCTGTAGCACCAACCCTGAAGGCTTTGGGCCTGACCCCTCTGATGGCTGCTGTGCTGGTTGGTGCTGCCCAGAATGTGTTCTCCAAGAGCAGCAAGTACAGTCTGTTTGATCCCTGCAAGGAGATGGCATACATTCCTCTGGATGATGAGGTGAGTCCAGGGGCAAGTGCAGTGGCTGTAGGGTTTCTGTTGGTTTCTGTGCATTATATTACGGGGTGCTGATGCCTGGAAGTAGTTGTCCTCTAACTGTGCGGCATATGCAGTGCATTGGCGTGGCCATGCGCGGTGGTTATTATGCTCAGATCCATGTCGAGCAGGGAAATGTATCAGTTTCAGTCGTCTGTGGCGCTGCAGCTTCATGCCGTGGCGCACATCTTGAGGAGTTGGTGCTGCTGCACTTCCTGCACTTGCTTCCCTGCTGCAGGTCAAGACCAAGGGTAAGGCCGCCATTGATGTGATCTGCAACCCTCTGGGTAAGTCAGGTGGTGCCCTGATCCAGCAGTTCATGATCATCGGCTTCGGCTCACTGGCAGCTTCCACACCCTACCTGGGTATGATCCTGCTGGGTATTGTGCTGCTGTGGATCAACGCAGCCAACAGCCTGGCCGGCCAGTTTGCTGAGCTGAACAAGGCCACAGCCAGTGAGAGCACTGATGAGGGCGCTCAGCAGTAGAAGTAATGTGCTGGCAGCAGGCAGCACCAAGGGCAAGTGGGCGCCACTTGAGGCTGCTGAGGGTCATGACACAGGCTGAGGCTGATAAGCTTAACAGCCAGTAAGCATGTGTCACAGCGGTACTACTAGTAATGGGAGGCTCCTGTTGTGGTGCTGAGCTGAAAGCTGCAGGGCCAGGAGGTTGTGGGGTGGGCCTTGCAGCTGTGTGGCGGCTGGCGAACTGCAGATGACATGCGATTGGTGCGAGCGCTGGTGGGTGTGGATGATGTGGGAGATAGCTCCCACGCGGGTTGCTCTATCTCGTGGTAGGGCAGATGTCTGCTGTGTCTGGTTCATCCGCTGAGTGTCCAGCAGCTGCTTTAGTACATGCGTGTGGGAGTATGTGAGGGAATCTGAAAGCAGACTGTGCACTGCTTACCTTGTTGTGTTTGATGCATATCTTGTGCAGTGCTCCTCTTCATTCAGGATGCATACCTCATGTGTGGTTGGGATAGGTGGGGCAAGGGTGGGCAAAACAGGTGCTGCAGTCACAGCTGCAGTGACATCTACTATGTGTCCCTTGCTGTCTGAGCAGAAAATCACAAATTTGTGCCTTACTATTGGGATCCAGGCAATACCAAGTGTGTCAAGCTTCAAACTTGAGGCTTGTGCCAGTATTGCATCCCTCAAGATTTATGTGGTTATATCGTTTCTTTGTGACCTCCTGAAGCAGTCTGCTGGCGGTCATGCAACAACCCAATCAGCACCTTGGTACAGTGTATCCAATTGACTGTTAATGTGTGGTGGCACAGCTCGATACCTCGACAGAACTTGTACTGCATGAGAGTTTGAAGTGTGCAACTCGCAGTTGGGCTTCTATACAGCATTGCAAGCCTGACATTCGACTCGAATTTTGAGTAGGACCCAAAGCAAACGCAACGTTTAGTACTGGAAATGCACGGTGTCATGCCGACAATTCAAACGCTGAACGTGCCACGCTTCAACCCTTACTCAGGTCAAGGTTATCAACCTACATTACAGTATAATGATGTGTTATAGTCTAGCCTGCTAACATTCGCGATGCTTCCCACGTCGCTTTCAGCAGCTCTGCACACATGCTTTGTGTTCAAACTCTCGTAGCTCAGCAAGAATCCGTCTAAGGACTGCACTTGTAGCAACAAAATGCCTCCCAAAAAGAAAGATGATAAGGGCAAAGTCAGCGAGCCGACCGATTCAGCTGATGAACAGAAGGTAGCCTTGGAGACAGAACTGTTGGTGTCTGTGCTCAAGTCGAGGCTAGGAAGGTAAATGGACACTGTCCAATTATACTTTACATTGTAAGCAACTGTTTACAGATGCTATGGGAGTGATGATACGTCACAGGCCGCTGAAGGTCCTGAAACATCTGCTGCTGTTGTGATTCAGGTATCAGGAGGCAGGAGAAAAGCTAGCAGTCGAAGGTTTCAAGCTTGCTGATGAGCTTGCAAAGCAGAGACTTACTCTGCAGGTTGGTGACTTTCCAGCCCTGAGGGGTTTTGCACTGCTGTGCTCAATTATCATTTCTCAACCATGATGCCGGCCTTGCTGAGCAGTGGAGCACCATGTTTAGACAAGTCACGACGGTGCTGTTAGTTTGTTGATGCCAGGAAGGCCACTAACTCTATTCTTTGGTGCCAAGGGGTGACGAAGCATCAACAGCGCAACAGCCAGCATCTTGTGTTTGTGGCACTTCCACAATGTTTGCAGGATATCAATGAGTTTTTGACAAATGAGCTCAAGGCCCGCAGTGTTGCAACCACACAGGTGAGGATGCACTTAGTAGATGCACTCATGCAATTTGATGCATATATAGGTGTCAGAGCATGAAGTTTACCAGCACAGCTGGCAGTAGTTGGGGCACCAAGCTGCTAAGGATGGATGAAGCAGTATCTTTGCCAGTAGCTCCTCTTTGATTGACCGTGAAGCTCTCCCGCTAATGTTGCATGTCTGCAGTTGGAGGAGCGTGTGGTGGAGCTTACTAGACAGATGCAGGACGTGCAAAAGGAGGCTCAGGTTTGTCAAGCGCTATGTCTTCTACAACATGGCATTGACCCCATGGCTCAGGTCCCTTGCATCAAACAGTCTGGCGTGCTTTTGATAGTTGCAGCAACAGTGCAGCATTGACTACAGTTGGTCCCTGAGCAGCTGCAGCAGGCAACACCTCCACAGAGCTTGTAACTTGCTGCATGCAGGTGGAGGTGGCCCGGATACGAGCTGAAGCTGCACTTCAAGTGTCAGCTGCTGAGATTCGTGCAGAGAACCTTGCAGCCCAGCTTGATGGTAGCGCTGACTTCCTAGGGCGCCGTGGGCAGCTGGAGGCTGAGCTGGTGGATCTCAAAGAGCAGCTGGCAGCTAAGCATAAGGAGGCAGAGCAAAGACTTAGGTCAGTCAGGCCTTTGAAATATGTTCCTTTGGCCCAGGTGAACCAGTCTGAGCACGTGAAAAAGCACAGCAGGGGGTGGGCACCAGCAGCCCCAGCAGCATCCATGTTCTCAGTATTCATACCTATGGGCAGAGGCACCTACATGGCACTACAGTGTCAATGCTGGCATTGCAACTGCTGCACAAATGCACATGCTTTCCCGCTAAGATTCCTGCTTTAAGAAGGTTTCTGTTCCAGTACATTGCTTGCGGTGATGTCTTGCAGTGACATGGAGAGACGTCACTTGCAGGACAAGGAGAAGATAAAACAAGAAATGACAGCAAAAATCCGGGAAACAAAGCTGACCATGGCCCAACTGGCAGGTACTTGTCAAATGCTGATGTCTGTTAGGTAGTGGAGGAATCTTCTAATGACACTGATGAGTGTGTTCATGTGCAGGCTCAGTATCGCACCAGGTAGCCATATACCCCTCTTGGTGGTGGGTGTTTCTATTGCGTTTGTGCAGCATCAGGCAGATGCTCTGATGCTCATCATCTTGCACTCTGCAGTCAGTGCTTACCACATCAGATGGCAGTGAGTGTTCAGTCACTGCTGAAGTGCAAACTGCCCCAGCAGAGGTTCTTGGCCTCCACTGTGTGCCTGCTCTTGTTTGCCATGTGCTGCTGTAGACCAGCACCTTGAGAGTAGCACAAAGCGTACACTTGTGGAGAATGAGGCTATGGCTGCAGAACTGGCCTATCATTCAGCTCAGAGCAGCAGGATGGCTGAGGCAAATAACACGCTCAGGGCAGAGGCAGCAGAGATGCGCAGGCAGCTGGCAGTGGCACAGAAAACAGGTAGAGCAGCTCAGTGGGGTTTCCCTTGCATGTATCTGGGCATGTCAAACACCAACGGGAAAGGATTCACCGCGCTGCAGTGTAAGATAAAGCATGTGGTTTATGTCTGGGATTATCACATGCAGATGATCTCAATGCCAGCAGTATTCTCGCCATTGCAACAGCTGAAAGCAACAATATTGTTGCATTTATGCAGCAGGCACGGTAGACCATCTGAAATAGTGTTATGGAGCTTGAGTACTATCAAGACTGTCCTGTTGATCACACAATGGCTGTGTGTTTACCATGTGCATGCAGTTGAGAGTACTGCACGCAAGAATCTCCTGCTCCAGCAGACCATTAAGGCCATCTTGAAGTGCCTTCAGGAGGAGGGACCTTCAGCAGCAACTGCTGTAACCAGTGTTGCTGAAGCAGCAGGTACAGCCCAACAGCTGCAGGACTGTGGTATTTACAAGATGATGGAGGCAGCAGGTAGCAATGCTTCATATGACAAAGCTGAACAGCAGCGTCAGCAGGACGGGGAACAGCAGCATGCACCAGTGGCTTGCAGCGATGGCATGGTCTCTCCTACTGCAGAGGGTGATTGTGCGGTGAGCTGTACGGAGGAGCTACTGTGGATGAGGGAACGGCAGCAGCAGCAGCATGTATCAAGCAAAGAAGAGCCCGCCAGTGCTGATGTCACTGTTGACATCCTTGAACAGCTTGAGCATAAAGTTGTGAACCTGTCAGATGAGTTGGACGCTGCCAAGCAAGCTTTAGCTTCAGCGCTGCAGGGCCTGATGCCTGATAGTGCAACAGGGACAATATCTGTGGTGTACAAACAGCAACAAAAGCAGCAGGACTCACTCACGGCCAGCAGAGACAGTAACAAAGCAGGGGCACAGCTGACAGGCACCAGGTTCAGCCCCTGCCATGAAAGCATCAGCAGCAAAGCACTGTGCTGTTCATCCGGTACTACTGCGCTTGCTGTACCTGGATCACCAAGCGGCAGCAGCAGCAGTAGGTCGGGACCTTCAACAGGACGGGGCAGGACGAGGAACAGGAGCCGCAGTCCTGCCAGCTGCCGTCTGCTGCAGGGGCTCACAGGGTGGGGCAGCACATGCGACAGTAGCTGGGGAGACACATGTGCAGGAGGACCAGGGGCTGGGGCAGCTGCTGTGGCCGCTGCTCTTGAGGACGGTGTTGCAGCATTCGTATTGTTTTGTGTGCAACAGCTCAGGAGGGGCACCCCACAAGCCACAGCAGCAGCAGCAAGAAAAGACAGCAGTTGTCGTGCAGGCTTACCCAGCAGCAGCAGCGAAGCCTTTGGCAGCTTTGCTGCTGGTGGAGGTAGTGTTGGCACCAGCACCTGCAGCAGCCCAACAGGCAGGGGCCGGCAACAGGGTAGAGGAGCAGCAACTGCAGCAGTGTCTGTGAGGTCAGTAAGCCCCAGTTTGCTTGCTCTGGGGCTCAATGCACAATCCATGATCGGCTATGCCTCTGCAGACAGTGACAGTGCAATCAGTATTGCGGCTACAAGTCCTGCAGCATCTGCAGTCAATGAGGCTGCCATCAGGGAACAGCTGGCCCGTCTGCTACTGGATCAGCTACATGGATATGCTCAACATAAGGTGGCGGCCTTTCAGGGAATGCAGCTGGAGATAACAGAATCAGAGGCAGTAACAACTCATAAGCAGCAGCAGCAACAGCATGCAGAGCCTGAGTCACTGCAATGTCAGCCAGCAGCTGTGCCTCAGGCTAGTGAGGGGGCTGGTAAGAGGGGTAACAGCAGAGGGAGGTACCTTGCAACTGCTGAAGCAACCCCAGGAACCAGCGACAGCATATCTCAGCTGCTGCAGGAAGGCCCGGCGGATCATTCACTAATGTTGCTGCTGCCAGGTGCTGCTACATTACCGAGCAGCCGCAGCAGCCCTGCTGCCTCCCATCAGGGCCTGGTGCGCACACAAGGGGCTCTTGCTGGCTTGCAGGCGCTGCCGCCCCTGCATAGCTTGCTGGACATGATGCAGCAGCAGCGCTCCCAGACGTCCATCAGTAGCCCAACTCAGCCTCACCCAGCAAGTGCTGACAGCGGACCTGCTGCCGCTGGTGACGGACAACCTGGCACAGGGTCGAGCACTGAAGACCTGTTTGGTGCACTTCTGTCAGATGTTCGCCCTTGGGGTGGTGCTGTACCTGCAGCTGACAGCAGGAGTCAAGTGACGGAGGGTTTGAGCAGCACGGTGAGAGACAGAGGCGGCAGGAGTCCTTCACCCCTGGGCCTCATCCACCAGCTGATTGGGGAATCTGGGACCAGCCCAAAGCCCTCCAGGCCTACAGCTACTGCTGCTGCCCAGGCCACCGGTGCAGGCGTTGGCAACCTCAGCAGCAGCAGTAGCTGTAGTAGCATCAGTGCAGGGCGATTAGTAAAAGTTGGGGAAGTAGTAGGGTTGGCAAGTAACCTTGGAAAACAGCACAATGAGCAGGATAGCATTGGGTTGCAAGGGGCAGCAGTACAGCTCAACGCTTTCAGAAACAAGCCTTCGACGTAACAAGGAGCATGTGGTTGATCTTCTGAGGGGTATTTGTGCAAGAAAGGGATGTCCAAGCATCCGTAATCGCGTCCATTACAATGTGCATTGCCTAGTGCGGCAGCTTTGCTGCTCCTGCTGCGTGACTGGCGCTTCTGCTGCAAAGTAAAGTCTATCTGAACCCTGTCGAAAGGGCCATCTAACCTCTTCCGGCGGGGATATATAGACCATTGGATGCCAGAAATACCCCGCCCCTTGGACTCCTTCTCGTGTAATTGTCCATTGACGGCATAGGACAACGATCAACGGCTGCGTCGGAATAATTAATGATGGTAACTGATATACACATCAGTCCCAGAGGAGAGGCTGCTACACACACCATCAGCAAGCGCCAGGGTGTCATCTGCTGAGAGCAGTATCTGATGGTACAGATGTGCGTGAGACCAGCCTATCAGCTGCAACCCTGAAGTGCCTGATTTCTGGCAGGTACCTGCACCGGTGCTTGCGGGTTACTGCTGGCTTCACGATACGGCGACCCGCACCCTGCGTTGAGTGAAGAGCACATGGTGTTTACTAATGTGGGCATTGAGCAGCTGAGGCGTGCCTTGAGGGATCGGCAGTGTCCGGCAGGGACCAACAATACACCAAGGACTTTGGCCCTTGTATTAGCAGAACATGTAAGCTTGACTCAGAACCCAAAAACATGAGCTTGCATGTCTGATTGGGTGCCATCCCGCACTAATGCTGCGCTGTGCAAGGATTTGTCTGACAAACAACGTTGGCTAACCAGAATGCAAACGAATAACGATTGATTATTTATCCAGTGCACTCGCTGCGCAGCGATCACGCTTGTCAGAAGACTCGCCCACAACAAAGTTAACTAGCTTACACCTATGCTGTGTTCGCAGCTGCTGTTGCTGAACCGAAGACTGCAGCATGACCTCCCCATTCAGTATCCAAGTGTCAACTAAGTTGAATGAAAAATTCCAGCCTTTGTGATGATTGGTGCAGCATCAGCACATCTTCTTGAAGGGTTTGGATATGCAGTTCCTGCTCTGCTTACATACACCTGTAGCTCTCAGCTGTTTCGCTCACCAGCGCCACTATGCAGTCAGCTGTCTTAAAACTTAACCAATACTTGCAACCGTTTCTGCTGCCCTTGCAGGTCAGGCACTTGCCAGAAACCTTCCAACGCCAGCATGCTCTTGTGGCGGATGCAGCAGATGCATGCCTGCTGCATGATCAACAACTACTTGTGACATTGTCGCGGGTGCTACTGCAGCTAATACTTTTGGCAGATATGTGTGGTGTTGACCTTGGGAAAGGGGCGCTGCAGCAGCTCTCAGATCAAGCTGCCAAGTGAGTGGTCACTGCTTTTCAGCATCTGAGCCTACTGTGTGCAGTGCAGGGTGCTGTAAAGTGTTGATGCTGTTTCTGAACTTTGGACTCACGAAGACACTTTTTGATGGGTGAGCATCTGCTACACCATATGGTCAGCAATACTGCCATACGTCATCAATCAAGGAGACCACTTGCTGCCTGGTCAGCACCAAAACATTCACAGGGCGTGCGTGTGTCTGTGTTCCTGATATCGCCCTGTCCTGTGATGTGCAGGTGGCAACAGAAGTTATGCGCTGGTGCTGCCGGCAGTCCTGCACAAGGGCAGCAGCAGCTGCATCATCATCAATTGCCAGGCATCAGCAGCACCAGCAGCACTGAGCAAGACACTGCAGATCAGGGCAATAGACCCTACATGCAAAGATCTTGGAGCACAGAACAACAGCAGCAGTATCAGCAGCAGCAGCTGGAAAGGCCACTGGATAGCCTGGTTGAACATAGGACCACAAGCAGCGATAGTCACACCAGCAGCAGCAACAGCAGCTCAAGTGCGCTTGACCAGTTTGGATCATATCAACGTATCAGCAGCCTGTCACAACAGCATCAAATACATCCACTTCCTGGCAGTGTCAGTCATGACCAGCAGGACACCAGATCACCTAGCACCTCCCTGGAGAGCCTGACACCTGCGCCAGCAGCGGTGGAGCCATTCAGCAGCAACAGCAGTGGCAGCAGCAGTGCGCTTTCACGTCAACACACTCGCACTCTGAGCGTCACAGGCAATGCATCACGTGCTTCATCAGCAACTGACACAGCACAAGCACCACCACCAGCAGCAACAGGTTCTGTACTGCGTCAGCTGAGGGGCTACAGCACACTCATCAGCACTGCTGACACAGTGGTGAAACCAGTCAGCAGATCTGCTTGTGGATCATCACTGCTGCTGCAGCTGGCCCACAAGAGTGACAGAGTTCACTCCAGCGGCAGCCTCTCAGCAGCAACTGATGGCAGCAGCACCTCTGGTGGCAAAAGCAGTGGCAGTGGCACTGAGCTTCATGGTGATGCTTGGAGGCTACCTGATAAGAGCAGCCAGCTCCATCTGATGCAGTTCACCACAGGTGATGAACGTATACGCCACCTGTTATGTAGCAGGGGAAGCAGCAGCAACCTTGGGGCTTCAGCAGGAGTGGTGGGAGACACCGCCCGTGGTTGTGCAGCAGAACCACCAGCAGCAGCTGCCACCACTTGTGCTGTGAAAAAACTCTGGCTGTCAACCGCAACACTGGGCACACATGGCAGCAACAGTGGCAGTAACAGCAGTGGTTTCCCTGCTGTCTGCACAAGCACTCTCAGCAGTGAATCAGACACCAGCAACAACAACAGTTTGTGCTGCCAGCCGACTGGCACTGCATCGGCCGCTTGCTGCACAACCAGCAGTGCCATGATGTATGATGTGTCCTCGATCAGCAGCGTTGGCAGCAGCACAAACGCGCTCCTGCATAATACGTTGGTGAGCACAGGTGATGGCACACGCGGCGGGCTTCACTCCCCACCAGCAGCAGGGCTGACACTCTTGACTGACCCAGCAGTAGCAGCAGTAGCAGCTTCAACTTGCATAACACCAATCAAGCTAGCAGCCATGTCATCAATGGCTTCACCATACATGGCATGTAACAACACCAGCAGCAGGAACAGCACTACTGAGTTGCTGGGCATGATCCCTGCCTGCAGTCCTGCAGCAGCTGCTGCTGTCAGGAGTGCAGGACGAGTTCCTGTGAGTGGCACGTCAGCATTTGGCAGCACAGCAAGGTGCCTCAACCTGGGCCCTCTGCCTGCTGCTTCAGCAATCACAGGCGGGGTGCATGGCTGCATCAACACGGCAGCAGTAACAGAGCCAGCAGCAGGAGTCTCACTGGCGCCATATTGCCCCCGTTGTGGTTTGCTGCACGATGGCAAGTGCCCCCAAAAGGCGAAGTGTATTCGCTGCTACCGCAAGGCTCATCTGGGTGATTGCTGGACCCGCTGCATCAGCTGCAACTTGGTGCATGCACCTGGCAAGTGCAAAAGTTCACAGATAAGGCAGCAGCAGCAGCAGCAGCAACGCCCACCTTCTTGAGATATTGGGTAGGATTCAAAGTAATGTGCTCTTGAATGTCATATCCCAAAATAATTTGTCTTGCAGAAGTCTATATCAGGTCTTGCAACAGGCTTCAGCTTTTGGCATGATTGGCCCTAGGCAGCCAGCAGACAGTAGTGCGGCAGCCAAGACCAGAACTGGCTTGCAGATGTTAATGCGCAACGTATTGCGCAAGTTTTTTGAGTGTTTGAACTCTCGATTGTGAAAAGTGTTGAGAACATCCAGCTGCTAAGTCTGCATCCATTCATGGTTGATAATATCTGCTTTCACCAATACGTGAGTGCCAGCAGCATTGAGTACCAACAGCGAAAATTCATTGATGTGTTTGAGATATCATGCCATAATGTGTTGCAAGGTTTGGATTGCATACATTTGTCAACAATCAGCAGCATTGAGCATTCCCTATCCTGCAGGAGGGTCACTGACACAACTGCCATAATACGCATCATAAGAGATGATGAGCGTCTGGTAGTAACCCAGTGTGTAGCCCAGACTCAAAAGAGTAAAATACTCAACATGTGCACAGACTCAGCAGAACTGCATATTATAGGTGTCCACCCCAAACTTCCTTGCACTTACGTCTTTTCGTTGAATCTACCACCAGCCTTTTACCAGCTGCAGATCAAAGGGCAGAGCAGATGGAAGAGGTTTGTTGCTGCGCAGTGCAGCACTAGCTTGTGCTGGTGATGCATGGGTCTTACTCATTACTTACTCATTACCAACCAGTCAGGGGTCATGTCTTGTCTTGGCAAGTCACCCAACTGTGGTGGTGAATTGTTGGGGTAGTCCTTGGGAAATGCTTGATGGAAAGGTGAACAGTACCATAGCCATGGAGCTGGGCCTGGCAGGCTTGTTGGGTTACTTCTTGGATGAAGGTTCCATTGCCTTCCGCAAGGCCCTTGGGAAGTTGAATTTGATCTGTGTTCCTTTTTGTGTGTGCCTTCATGAGCCATCAGCTGGCGCCTTATGGGTGGAAGGCCCTTTTGTAGTAGCAATAGTAGTAAAATCCTGTCAACTGTTCTGCTTGAAGCTCGGTGTGTGCAGTGGTACTTGCCTCGTAATCCGACCATGACTTGAAGGCGTGTCCTTGGATTATGCTGTGCCAGTGTAGTGGTCAGCTAAATCTACAGCATAGTGAGTGTAGGTGGGGCGATGGGGCGATATGAAGCCTTCACTCCATCTCAGATGGTAGTACCAGTCCCAGCTGTTGAACAGCTCAAGTGAGCGGCTCAATTGAGCTTGCTGTATCTCAAGATACTTATTTGTATATCTACTGTGATCAAATTCTGTGCTATGCCCAATGAGCCTGTACTTGGCTCGTATGGGCGGGTTACTCGTTACACAAGTGTAACTTACAACTTGATATGTTGCAACATACTAAGAAGGCTTCATTGGGCATCCAGCGTAGAGCTATATAGCCCTCTGTTTTTTCTAGGCACTTGCTGAGATGGCATCAGAAAGTGTTCCAACAATATCGTCACGATATATAGGCTATATAGCTCTAAGCTGGAAAACTCCACAAGCTCGGACTATTTGGCTTGCAAGTCAATCGACCATCGGTGTCGACCGCAGCAAGGGGGCCGGTCCAACCGGATCTGCCGCTGGCGTCGGGCATTGCAGATCCACAGGCACCTGGTACACTTATGTGCGCCGGTTTCATAGACTAGGGTACAATGCAGTACAGTTTATCCGAGCAGTCTGCAGACTGGGGACGTCAGGTGGCGACCGGGAGCTCGCATCCCGAGGTGCAGTGACGCAGCATATGATACTACTACTGATAGTATCCGATATATAGTATGATTGTGCTCAGCACAATCGAATTGAGCGAATGTCCTTGCTCATTGGAAGATACAGCATTTTTATATTCAGAATGCTGACCCTTGCTGAGCACGCGTGAAGAGGCTTGCGCATAAACCATGCAGGGATGGGTTATCGCTGGATATGTCACCCAATTGGCCAATCCCCATGGGGCTCAATTGCAAGCACATGAAAATGGCGGGTTGCCCCAGCTGGGGACGGCACCTGAGCTGCTTGTGCGGCAAAGGCCATCACTAGCATTTAGAACGTTTTGTTCGTTGACTTTGCTGCCTGCAAGATCCAGATTTGCGCGTCACTGCGCCAGCCACTGGAGCGTAGCCTGTTGAGCCGCCTGTCTTATTTGTGGCATCACGTGCCAGGCTAGGCTCTATGATAGGCAAAAGAATTCCATAATAGCATAGACCTCCACGCTGCTTCAACGCTGAGGTCTTGTCAGATTGCGGGGAGAGGTGCGGGGACCACACTGGCACCACCACTTACAGTTATGCAAATTAAAGAAGCAATGGCAGGCGTTGCAAGTACACCGGTACATACCAGTGGTTCAGGCACCCTGCACAAGCATATTCAGAAACTTTGACTTGCTCAGCATCATAGTATACTATACTGTGACAGTAACAATGCCATCCTGCATAGTTATGTTGCCTGACCGTCTTGAATATGACCATGACAATCCAGCGGACTTGCCTGCACAGGAGAATCTCTCAAAGACGACCGCCCTGGGCACAGGATATCTGTCCAATATCAAGGCAAGCCACTCACATTGCTTCAACCGATTCAGGCACTTGGCAAGTGACTTGCTTGTTGGACGAATATCCTGTGCAGGCACTGCCTGCCCTGGCAGGGCATACAAAAGCATCAAATGCACAATTCATGAGCAGTTGGCGCCCGATTTACAGTCAGGGCATACCGTACCCCAGCTCCTACTTCACAACTCACTTTGCATATGCTTGGATATACATGATTATCATCATCATTGCACAAGGTATTGACATCAGACAAGGTGTCATCGTACACTCATCTAGGTACTTGTGTTATTGAGGTATAAAAGACTAACACAGTTTGGCCCAGCTAGCAGCTGCTTGAGGCACAACACTGTGATACATCATGCCAGAGTCTTGCAAACAACCATTGCTGGTAACTACATGCACCTCATGTGTGCTTGTTTTCAAAAAGACCCCTTGATGGTGGCAACGCCACATCACCGGCATTGAAGAGGCCAGCTGCATTGCAACCGCCTTCCTGAGATGAGCCACAACAAATTCATGAACTCAAGTACCTTTCAGTGACAGACACAGAAGATGTATAATGTGGGTGACCATTCAATGATGACAGCTGTTGCCCTCTGCATAAATCCGCCATTCGCGACAGCAACCTAGGATACATAGGCCTATGTATGTATACATGCCTGTGGTTGGTTATAGCCACTTTCATAGCAAGCAGATTGGATTATGAAAACCCCTTATCATGACAGACCAATGCAAACAGTTTCCTTCACACACTACACAACCCTCTCTGGCCTAACGTCTTTCATGCCGTGCAACCACCACCATGCACATGTAAGTACACATGTGTGTCAAGATCAAGTAGCCAAGCAGGATTCCAAAGGTGTGTGTAAAAGGCCGGCTGAAGTTGTAGTATTCCAGAACAGCATTAGCATCTGCTACACAGTCAGGACCTGGGTTCTGCAGCTCATTCACCACCACACGCATGTTCAAGAAACGACTGCCGGGCAGCAGGGTTCTGAAGAATTTCAAACCAGCTTGATCTAAACCTGCATCGCATCTGAAGATGACGCCGCTGAACTCCGTGACTGCCAGCCCCTCGAAGGCATAGTACAAAGCACTGAGCCACCGCAAGACTGTCAACCACTGGAAAACAATCTCCGTGAACGTGATGAAGAAGTTTGACATGAGTAGCTGGACGGAGGTCCAGACAATACTGAGCATGAAGGCTACGTCTTGATTGGGGGCCAATATGGCACAGCAGTGCAGTACCTGCATGAACCCAAACATAACGCATGTGATACCATGTGAAGGCAGCTTGCCAGGTATAACTTCTGGCCTGACAAAGCCTGATTGATGGGGTTCATAGTCATTGTGTCAGGATGCAACCACTGCTCAAGCTTGCTAGTGGGTAGTATGCCACTGACGCAATCATGCTTTACTAGATTGGATGCCGTTGAATTTGTTGCAGGATATTGCTGTTTGGCTCGTTACACAGACATACAAAGCTTATCTCCAAGTACTAGTCACATTGTTTGTGTCATTACGATTAGAGTACCATTTTCCTATGATGTAGTACAACATCAAACACTGTTAAGAGCTCGAAGCTCTTAAGCTACTTACATCAACAGGCCTACCTGGACAGAGATTAGTGACAGCAGAGTGCTGATGGCCCCATTTTGCCAGATGAATTTGGCTCCAGGCCGCAAAGCAGCCATCCCATATACAGTGAAGCAGAATACCAGTGATGACACCACTTGGAAAGGAGTGGTAGCTGCCACCTTTGCTGCGTAGTAGGCATGCGGTCTGTACAGCTTTGCACTGGCATCAGCAATGTAGAACCTCTTATCAGCACTGTACAAGCTCATGCTGACATAGGGCATCAGGCAGAAGAAAACCAGTATGTTGAAGGTTATGTTCAGGCGACCTCTGATCGATGTGGCATCAGTTGGCATTCCATAGTACAAGAGGCCCATGAGGATTGCAATCCAGGCGAACGTCATTGTTCGGCCAGCAACATCAGCCGGATTGCGTGTGATGCTGAGCAGCTCACGCTCATAGCAGGACGCAAATTGCCGCCACCAGCTGCTAGCCCACTTTGACTGCTTTGGCAAGATGTGTGCTGTATCTGCTGTGGTGTCTGCCAAGTCCTGTGGAAGAGCTGCAGCAGCCTCTGCCCGCAGCATGGCTGCAGTGCAGCCTGCTAGGCTGCTGCTGTCTGTTACGTTGCTCTGGATGCCAACAAACTTGCTTATTTTGACCTGCACCTTCTGCCCAAACGACTTTTTCCCTATCATGCTGCTACTGTCACCGCCAAAAGGCACTGTGCCACTGTGCTTTGTAAAGCTGCTGACAAATTCACAGCTGGCCCTTGTGAGCTCACTGAAGGAATTGATGGTGTGGCCATAAAAGCGCTTGGGTTTGTGGAACCCAATGGCAACCAAGTCTAGTGCCCAGTCACTGGCTACACCATGGAGTGTGGGGTCATATTTATAGCCCAGATGCTCAAACCAGGGCACCAGGTCATCACGGGCGCCATGAAACATCAATCGGCCACTAGCCAGCAAGGTGACCTGAAACAGTGAGCACAGCAAGGAACAGAAAAGGGCAGGCAGCCTCAGAGGTAGAGCAGTGCTGTTTTGCTGAGGTGCTGTGGTCAAGCTAGTTTGGGAGCACTTAGTGGCATGACACATCCGTGGACCAGAAGTAGATCCGATCTTGGCAACCTTCATGTCATGCAGCTACATGCATTAAGAGGCCTGGCTGCTGCTGCAGCAAACTTTGCTATTAGATGACTGTTGGGCCAACAGTCATCTGATAGTCTGTTAATTAAAAACTCATATCTTCAATGTCAATCAGGAGCACCATGTTTGCTGCCTGGCCCACTCCTCACAGCCCACCGTGTCAAACATGCTCCAAATTGCTGAGCGGGGTTGATGAATGGAGGCAATGATGACATGTCCATTCTCCTGGGCCATGCGCTTCAGATAGCCCATCACTGTCAACGCTGCAAAACTGTCCAAACCAGAGGTTGGCTCATCCAGGAATACCACGCTTGGCGTTGACAAGATGCCAGCTGCAATACCCAGACGCTTTCGCTCTCCTCCAGACAGACCTCGCAGCATGAGGCCTCCGGGCAGGGTCCCACCAACGATGGTCTCAGTCTTGTGGCTTAAGCCCATGGCAGCTAACACTTCAGCCACACGGGCTGTACGGTCTGCTTTTGTCCATGAGCCAGGTAAGATGATGCTGGCGTAGAATGCAATCGTCTCGCTGGTCGTCATGGTGGCCACAAAGTTGTCATCCTGTCAGACATCAGCAAGGCACATCAGGATATCCACCAATGGCTGTACAGCTCAGGTTACCGTGCCTGAAGTCCAAGACAGGCCTTATTGCACGTTCGTGAACTGCATAAGAATGTCTCATCTAGATCTTTACCCAATGTGTAACACCAGTTCCCACATTCGTGAGTCTGCTGTACCATACCTGTGGCACATACGCAGTTCTTCTGATGAAGCTGCTTGTTGCTGGCCTACCGTTCACCAGCAGGAAGCCAGTGAGTGTTCCGAGGGACTTCCTCTGTGCAAGGATATCCATCAGAGTGGACTTGCCAGCTCCTGAAGGCCCGAGCAGGGCCTGGCACACGAAGAAGTCAGCAGTGGCAAATGTTCTCTGATGCACATGGCGCCAGCATTGCACACCATGAAGTGAAGGCATGGCTGGCAAGAATTCTTTTGTGGCCCTCAAACAGTGTCAGTACCATGTATGGCCCTGATGGGGTCTGACAAGGGAGCATGAGGACACGTGCTGATCAGCGTAGTGTGCACTGCCTCCTGTCATGCTTCAGATGTGATGCTTCTTCCCTCTCAGCTTGCGCACCACTCTCTGCCGAGGGTGCTGCCTTCATAACCGCTGCTGCCACAGGCATGCCATGTTGAATGCGCCAGTGTGGACACTGCCCTCTACAAGCAGCTGCTGCTGTACTGTGTGCCATGAACCAAGGGGGGACTTACCTGCATTTCACCTGGTGCTGCTGCCCCCCACACATCATGCAGTACGACAATCTTGCCTCCGGCTGAGTTGTAAACACAGCTGAGCTGCTGCCATTCCAAATACACTTGCTGAACCTTGTGTACTTGAGCTTCTTCGGTTTGTGACAAGTTACCATAGGAGTCACGTGACGAACGGGGGGATCCGCCACACAAATCTCTTCCTGCAGGGATGCCACCAGGGAGTTGTGCAAGTATGCATGGAGTCACCACGCTGACCTGCTGCAGGCAAGTGCTATAGATGCCATTGCTGTGGCTGTATGACCAAATATATTAGGATAATGTAGCTGAAGTCAATGCCTACCTGGCCTGTCGCTGCTAGCGCAGCTTGCTGTCGAGCTGCGCCTGAGCACTGTCCCATCTACTGCCAGCGCTACATCTGGTTCTCCGTGTCTGTTATATTGGCATTCTGAAGTTTCTCGCTTACTTCCAATGAGTGCAATGCGCTGGCGCTTGATTACGTCTAGCAGGCGAGGGTCATACAGCAGAAGAGTTCGCAACAACCAAAAGCCAGCAAACGCATGCGCTGCAACCACCACCGGCACCCACAGGGCAACAAGTGCGCTGCTACTACTGTCTGAATCCATTGACAATTAAGGGTCCTGGCCCTCTGCTGTGTGATTACCGCCGATAGTCAAGCTGCCGGTACAGGGGACTTCTAATGTTTGATTAACCATATCCTTTCTGGCAGCAGCCTGACAACAAATTTCAAACATCAACAAGTAGACGTATCTGAACGATGGCGATGCCAGATACCCGTGTTGGTACCACATGTGCAGCACGCGCGCGGTTCAGCAGCAGCAAGCACGTACGTTGCAGAGAGCTGTCAACTCAAACGTCAGTACTTCGTGGCAAGTTCGCTTTGGTAATTTTTCCATCAAATCAAGGTATCTCGGCATGTCTGCTGATGCCACATGGGGTCATGGTCATGCCATGACCAATATGGGTTCTACAGGAACTCCGTGGTCCGCTCCAACTACGCAATTAATGAGAGGTTTGCATCATACACTGGCAAGATTGATGTATCAAAAGTGCTTTTAAAGCCAGTAAGCTGCTGACTGATTGTTCACTACTGTACTACATAACTGTAGTGACGATTGCAACAACTCAGACAAACTACGAACGTGTTCGGGTGCAAGGCCTGTGCGTCATTGGCAGTGAATAGAAAGTGAGGGTGCTGCCACGCCTGGCGTACGCATGGTCGAACGTTCTAGACGCACAGTGGTGCCAGCATGCTGCACATTCGCAGTGATCTGGCTACGCTTGATGATGGTAAAGATTCAATCTGATAAACACGAGACAACAGACACATTTGCACGCAATATGATAGTGGAGAATACAGCTTGCCTGTATACATGGGTGATCATCCAGCATTACTGAATGGTAGAGAATCCCAAAATCCTTGCATGGTGACAGATACCGAGAGGTATTGGTATTTGTCGCAATAGCTGGGCTTGTTGTTACAGGCATCAGGCATGCATCCCACACAATAGTCAACAAGAATATGGTCACATCAATTTGTCAACTCCCTGCCTGGCTGCCCTGTTGTGATGCATGATAATCACACGACAGGCCATAAAAACTGTGAACTTAACAGTCTATGCTGGGCATCATGGCAACAACCACAACAATAGGCCAGTCAGTCAAACATTTCTCAACGCTTGATGTTCTGATATGATGTGTTCATCATACAAGTGTGCACTGGACACCTGCATTTGCCAAGCTCATCAGCTGAAGCTTATAGTCACAGCACAGAATCTTGAGCCACCGTGGGGCTTATCACAAGGCTACTGTGTAGCAATGATACCAATGATACTTGTCAAATCAAGCAGAAGCCAACCTGCGCAAATCTTTGAACTGCACCATAATTCACACCAACCAGCTGCTGAGTCATTATGGCAGCATACACTTCCATAATCACATGCTCAAGCAACATGCCCGTCATGTGACATGGCAGTACACATGTTGCACCTTGAGGTTGACACCATTGAGTGTTGGTTTGTGTTGGTCAGGTGTCTCTTGTCAGCAAACCCAAACATTCACGCAAGCCATCCCCGCAAGCATGAATGCACCAGCAGTTGAGATCAGGGGCTTGCATGAATTTGGGCATATATGTGCCAGACGTCTAGACAATAACCCCCCACTTGCCAGCAGTAGTCAACTGTCTGCAGACATCTCTTTGAGCAGATGACCACAAACCATCAGGCTCGCGATATTCAGAACAGGAAGTATACACCAGCATAACCAAGGTCAAGATCGATTATTTGTAGTCCCCAAAAGAGTTTACTGCATCAGCAGCAGCTCCAGAACAACACCCAGCATGCAGCAAAAGCTTCATAATGCTCCGTGCTCCTGGCATCCACAGGGGCTAGGTAATATTTCTATTAGTGGCTACTTCACACACTGCAAGAGCTACCGCTCAGTACTGGATCATTGCAGGACAGATATGGAAGCACTGAACCAAACAGACGTTGTGCACTAGCCAGTGCTGCCTTGTTCACCTGATCACACCATGTCAGCAATGCGGCCACACATGGCGAAGCAGCCACGCGGCTATCATAGCAGCAGCTGGGACACTCACTGGTGCCTGCTTGCAGTACCTTCATAGATAGGCACTGACAGCACAGATATGTGCCGTTTGGCCGTTGTGCAGACAGGCACAACATGCAGCAGGTGAGGTTGTCAGCCTCAGGGCTGACATGCCACACACAAATTTCATGCCCTGCACTCACGTCCAGCACCACAGCACTCGCTGCTGCTGTTGTACATTCAACACACGTGCAGAAGCGAACAGAAGCACCCACCATGTACAGCTGCACACTGAGGATGACCAGCAGTGTTTATATACACAAGTGAAGCATCAGAGGAGATACAGGCTCAGAGATGCTTGCAGTGCCAAAGCGTAATCAATCGCTGGCACTGTTTGAACTGGCTACGACTGCATCATGCAACTTCATGGCACCATCGACCCACGCTCCCGGCATGCATCAGTAACTGGAGAGTCTGGCCAGTACCTACTGTGTGAGCATGCAACGAGCAGCCCAACATATATGCGACTGCTCAGCACCATACAGTGCACACTGGATTTGAGAGTCTCTAAGCCTACCAGGAGGTGCTACACAGTACCCCTAATACATATCCGTACAGCTCAGACGGCTACCTAAAACCCTGCACTCTGGCCCCTGCCTATGCTACTGCTTGAAACCCACAAGAGCATCTACCCTGGAGACCGAGTACACTTGACGGTCCCACCACCCTCACTGAGAAACTACAAAGCAGCCACACCCAGTTCCTTACTCTCGGCATTCGCCTGAATCTCAATTGCACGCTGGATTGCGGACTTGCTGCCATCTGTTGTTGCATCGCGCTCTGCCTGCTTGAGGTTTGCCTTGAGTACGTCGTCCTCCTTCTCATTGACTCTACGGGGGAGGTCCTCATCCCGGTAGGGCCGTCCAGCACAGTGTAACCAGGCCGGGTGCATTGAGTCTGTGTCTCTGAGGGCCTTCCAGATGTTCACACCACCCTTCATGCCACCACCAGCTCCCACCTGGTCCACAACAGCACGCCATAAAACAGTCAGAAGGTCAGCACTCGGTGATCAGGTCTTGTGCAGAGAAAACCAGTGTGCTTCTGCAGGTGAAGTGCTGACCTCACTTTTTGCTGCTCAGGGTGATCATTGGCTGCTACACCAGCTCATGCTTAGCAATTGCACAGGAGTAGGCAGGTTCATGCATTCCCTGCTTTAGACCTGAACGGAATGCAGCACTGTGGACTGTTTCCTGAAAAAGACCAGAGTCCAACACACCTGCATGATGTTGTGGCCCTTTTTCACCATTTCCTGAGTCTCCAGATAAGCCATGGTGTACCACGTTGTGCTGCTGCTAGTGTTGCCCATGTCACGAAGTGCGGCAAAGCTGGGCAGCACTGCATCAACTGGCAGGTTCATGCCCTTCTGAATGCCCTTCAGCACTGCATAGCCACCTGCCAACAACAGAGAGCATGAGCAGTTTGGTATGATCTTAAATGCCTCACCAAGGAACACTGTTTGCTGCTGTGTTCTGGCAGGTGCAGACGGCTGCCGGTGCTCACTGCAGCTAAAACTCAGTTTGGAATGTACATCTACATGTACGTACAGTTTCCAACAACCTGTGCAAGCTGCCGCTGTTCCTCTGTTCTCTGCAGCTCCTGTGTCTCACCTGCATGGAGTGCAAAGTGGTTGATACACTTGGTGTAGTCTGGCACATAGCGCTTGTATGCTGGGTTGCCCAGAACCTTTTTGTTGTACATGAACCAGGCTGCTTCTGCGTACTGCCCCCATGTCATGATCTTGGGAGTTACGGCCTTGATGACTGCCTCAAGCATGATACCAGCCTGCAGGGGAACATCCTTGCCAAGGAACACGCCATTGATGCCCTCAGGATCTGGGCCCCAGCTGATGCACCTGCAGAAGCAATAGGATACAGGGATGAGGTCATCTGATTCCTCTTTGACCTCTCTGACGCTGCGGGGCGGTATAAATGGACACAAAGCTCCCACCATGCAACGTCTGACAAACGCTGGTTAGACAGTGTTGCCCGTGCAGCAGCACCCAGTCAGATCAGTGTCTTGCTGTTGTTGTTGTTGTCCTTGTTGCCCATATCATGCACCAGAACAGTCTGAATGTAGTGACTGCCAGGCTACTGCTGTCCTTCCTCAGCCGCTGCAACTGAAGATGCATGCCAGCCTGCTAAGAGAGGCATAGCCGTCCCGGTGCTTGACTATCGTGCCTCATGGGGCCCATACTGCTTGGCTTATTGATGCTGTTACCTGTATGCTGCATCATCTTGTCCTGTGTGGACGCGCACTGCGTGGTTGAGCTGGTACTTGCACTGCTTGATCATGCTGGGCTTGTTTGTCATCATGACTGCTGCTCCGCCCATGCGGAAGATGGCATTCGCTACTAGGTAATCCTTGACTTTGCCAGGATAGAAGCAGTATGTGGTGACTTCAGCTGGCACAAACAAAGCAATGCTGTTGGGGTGTGCCTACATAACGAACAAGTCGCAGGGGACGAGGAATGAAGCAGCTGAGCCTGCTTCTCAAGACAGAGCAAGCTGCTAGACGACACAGGCACTCTTCTGCACATATTAAAGCAGCCAAACCCACCCTTCCAGCAGAATGCTGAGTGGCGGGGCTGCAGTGCTGCTTACTGCGTCTCAATCACAAAGAATTGTACACGGACCCCACATCATCCCTGATTACTGAGCTGTACAGCAGCATCAGTTGCAACAAAGAGCAGCAGCCTATTTGGCCTCACCTGCAGCATATCTCGCACCAAACCAACACCTATCACGCCAATACTGCAGCCCATACCACCCAGGTTGTAGCTCTGGATGTCGCGACGGAACTTAAACTTGTTTATGAGCATTGAGGCCAGTGAGGGTGTGGGGCAGAAGATGCTGCAGTTTGTGACCAGTATGTCCACCTGCTCCGGCTTGATACCTATACAGACGACAAACCGGATGATGTCAGAGCAAGAAACGGGATGGCATCTAAGACTTGCGAAGAGGGGGGTGCCAGCTGTCCGAAAGCAGTACCTGTCTTCTCCAGAAGATCTGCAACAACTCCGCCCATAACCATCTCTGCTTCAACCATGGCGGTCTTCATGTCGTACTTGGGCTCCTTGGCGAACGTGGGATGGATAGCAGGGGGCAGGTAGGTGCCATCTCTGTTCAGGCCAGACTTTTCCACGACCTTGAGCTGGAACTGTGCATTCTCCTCCACATACATCTGCAATATACACCAAGACCAATAAGAAGCCGCTATTGCGGTGGAGCTGGCCACCATGCTTCTAACGAGCAGTGCGCGACAGTCACGTTCTCCGGCTAGCCGCTGCACTAACGCTGAGGAGCCCCCCAACTCGCATATCATAAATTCAAAATAATGATGCTGATCTGCTGGTGAGCCTTGGCGCGTGATGGCCTGAAAAGAGCGAAGTGGGCTGCCTGGTGACACCTCCATTGCACTGGCAACGCTGCCGAGATACGCACCGACCACTTCGATGCATTGACTATACCAGCATCATGATTGAGTTTGTACTCTTCAGGGGGCTTGAAAACAGAGAAATCGACCATATACACAGGGCGAGCCATTCTTGCAGTATTATCAGAGCGATCAAGCCCTTCAAGAACGGTGTTTGTCTGATCCCTGAAAGAGTCAGTAGCGATGCATCGTGGCAGTGTTCGTCACCCTACTTTCATCACAGCCGTGTTAGCCAGAGCCGGCTGACACTGAACCCCCAGGCCTCCAGCGACTGTCTCTACGTGAAAAGGTCAATGATTTTGAATAATTATTGTGATTGCAGCGTTGCTGCCTCCTTTCGGGCCTAGGCCCGTGACCCACTTCCCGCGAACTGACTTAACGGACGGACGGAACCATGCATACAAAGGGCGAGGGATACAAGCTTGCGGGATTCAAATAGCGATTGAAGAGCACTCTTCAATCATTCTAAAGTGATGTTTGATGATGGTGATATACATGGCTATCAGTAGTGGATGACGGTGATAGTCTGTTGCATAGTCCCTGAGCAGTGACTTCTGACCCCCTAAACACCTGGCCCACACTATCAACAAGTTTCACAGCAACCTTTAGAGGTTGGTGATCGCGCCACTCTGGCAAGTGGCACTCACTTCCGACACTGCTCGTAAAAGGTCTACAAGATGTATTGTACCTCATATATATAAGTTATTCTACCTCATGTTGCGAACCAGTTGGACAACGATTGATTGCACATGGTTTTCAGGCCCTCCGGCCCGGGGTTTCGTTGATAGAGAGCAACTACTGGGCCATCAGTGAGTCAGAACGGCAGATCACCTGCAGCAGAGTAGAAGAAATTGAGCCATGCAGCAACTTGAAGTGCGTAGCAAGGAGGTGGCCTCCTTGCCCAGGCTCATGCACTTCACACCACCTGGACAGCCTGCTGGAGGAGATGGCAACAGAAGCGCTCAGGCCCTTGATTTGGAATCAAGTGAGTCTATTGTATTTTTACTTCAGTCTGAAAACACCTAACACCACCTGTCAGCCATTGGCATCATTCTATACAATACCAATACCAATACAATTGGGGGACTCCAACCCCTCCAGGCACTAGCCAGCGAATGGCTCATGGGACGCATGGTACCCTTCACCTCAATCGCGAGAACGTTTACATCATTCAATATCAAGTGGTACTGCATGTGCCACATGCTACAGTCAGACATTTGCCTCAGTATTTATCGTTGAGCTACACTGCCAGCCTGATGGCAGTGTACATCGCTGTACGGTACAGCCAGGCTGCCAGTTATTCAACAGGCTAGAGATCAGTGCTGCTTTACAACTGTTACAGACACAAGAAGGACCGTCATGGCCCATTAATAGCTGTTGTCAAACACAAGCCTGTGTGCAATACCGCATGTGGCAGTCCCTGCATCAAATAGCGCCTGCTGTGCAGCCCACACGCGCGTTGCAGCTGCCAGCCAATCAGATTGTGTTCAAAAAAAGGAATAAAGCATAATGAACCAACAGCTTCACAATCACCTCTCAAATCAGCAAGCGCAGTACCAGCTGCTATCACTACAAAGATATCAGTAAAACTGCCCTGGCACAGACCAGTGCAGAGGGTTCTGTCATATACAGCCCTGCAGTACCAAGCCACATATGGTGCTGGCAGCGAGGGAATAGCACTGCATGCTAGTAAATCAATGCTTGCTGCAGTTTCATGTTGTGTTGGCCTCCTGGCACCACAGAGGGTCAGGTGCAGTCCTGCTTATTGCAGCAGGCGCCTGCTGAGATCATCAGGTTAAAAGCTGTTTGGTAACTACAACACCTCACTACCGGCTCCAAACAAAGCCGATCTTTGCTAATGTAAGCACTGCTGCAACTATAATGAGGCGGCTATGGACTATGAATTTGATATGCATGCAAGTTTGCTGCATGGAGACTGTCCATGGAGGCTCTACCCACCAGCTGCATGTTATGGTGCAACCACCAATAAGCACCTGTAAACCTACCCCAAGCAACACTCACTCACATGAATAACACGCATACAGCTGGCTGCACTCTAGCACTCACGTCAGTGACCTTCCAGCTGCTGGACGTTCAATTGATTGAAAGCTGCCAAGCTTGCTGCCATGCCAGCTACACGGCAGGTTGGGTCTGATATTGGGCGCGGCAAGTCTGCTTCGATTACTGCTTTGCCATGCAGATGCGCCCAAGCATTATGCGTACAGTTGACATCTCGCAGGGCTCGCCAGATGTTAACACCTGCCTTCATGCCCCCTCCCATGCCAATCTGCATGATTGTCTCGTTTCGCTTCAAGCCGCCTATGCTCTCCATGTATGCCAAGACGTACCATGTTGTGCTGCAGCTGGTGTTCCCAAAGTCCCGAAGTGTTGCAAAGCTGGGCAGCATTTTGTCTGCTGGCAAGCGCATGGCCTGCTGGAGGCCTTTCAGCACAGCATAACCACCTGCAGCAAACAGGCATGTGCGGATTTGCAGATCAGGAGCAAAACCATTTGCCTTTTGATCATAGTGCCAGTGCAGTGTTCTGTGACTGTCCAGCCCTCTACACAAGAATGCTGACACTGGAGGAGGATGGACTCGCCACCAGCAAGACTCTATATTTTGGCTGACGTCTGGGGCAGTGGACTACAATCAAGCGCTTCCAAGTAAATGGGTTTTCGCATATTTCTATAGTCTGGATTCCACCCCACAACAATGGCTGTACACCTCGTATCCCAGCCACCTTGGGATTGCAGCAAATGGCACCAGTGCAGGTCATGCCCCCGCTGCCTGAAACGCCATATTATACCCCCTCTTCCTGTACTCTACCCATTCAAGCCCGTCATACCCTCACCTGCATGGAGTGCAAAGTGGTCCACACACTGTGTGAAGTCAGGCACATAATCTGGCACAGGCCTGCCCAGGACCGTCTTTTCCAACAGGTTGTAAGCTGCCTCAGCATACTGGTGCCATGTCAGTATCTTTGGAGCAATGGTGCGAAGGCAAGCCTCGAGTGCTTTAGCTGCCTGCAGTGGCACGTCTTTGCGGAGGTACACACCATTGACACCCTTCTTATCTGGGCCCCAACCCATGCAGGTGTAAGCACCGTCATCAGCGCCAGTGTGCACACGCACATTGTGCATCAGCTGGTACTTGGCAGTGCGCCAGTACCTTGGCTTGTTTGTGCACATGATTGCTGCACCACCCATGCGGAAAATCGCATTTGCCACCATGTAATCTTTCTGCAGGCCGGGATAGAAGCAGTATGTGGTGATTTCTGACGGAACAAACACAGCAATGCTGTTTGGGCGGGCCTGCAACACAACAGGGGATGGCAGCAATTGCGCAAAGGTAGAAAACAGGCTCATCACCTCATAGCCTTTGTTACTACAGCTTGAACCGAATTGGTACGCATGCACTACTGCCACCGGCAATACTTTGCTGATGCCTGATCAGTGCTTACAGGCTATGGCTGTGCAGCTCACTGCCCTGCAGCACATACTGGTGTCATCTTGCAATGGGATCCCATGCTGCTTATACAAGACTGCAGATAATTAGCTGCATGATTTTGTCCACTCGTCCTTCCAGTGACTTGTCCTGCCTCTGCCTCTGTACTGAATGCATTGTATGCACACCTGCAACAGATCTCGGATCAGTGACAAGGCCATGACACCGTTCCCGCAACCCATGCCACCCAGATGGTAGCTCTGAATGTCTTGGCGCAGCTTGAAGTGGTTGACAAGCATGGATGCTAGGCTGGGGGTGGGACAGTAGATGCTGCAGTTGGTAACCAGGATGTCAATCTCCTGAGGGCGAATCCCTGCCGTTACATTGCATCGGCAGACGGCATATGAATGATCGTAAGCATCTTGCAGACAAGCAGATATATTGCAACTGGACACCGTGCAGGCCAGAAGTTTGGCGCTTATCACTGTCACGCACCTGTTTTTTCCAGAAGCTCAGCCATAGCGCCACACATTGTCATCTCTGCCTCCTTTTTTGCTGTGTCCATGTCATACTTAGGCTCCTTGGTGTGAACAGGGTTGATCCAAGCTGGCAGGTACGTGCCGCACGGGCTGATGCCTGAGCGTGTGAACACCTTGCTGATGAACTCGTAATTCTCGTCTTGACATTCCTGTATAAACAGTAAGTAATGGTTGGGCAGCACGCTTGTACACAAGCGTGTAGTGGATTTCTGGCGGAACACTGTACTGCGCAGTGGGACCATGGCAAACCCAAGGGGACCTCAGCCCTGTGGCACTTGCTGTATGTGTTGTTCTCCATATAGGGACTATGCAAACGTCACCTTGCCGTATTGGTGGCAGTAACGGCATTGCATCGCACCTGCCACTTCTGTGCTGCCTTCTGTGTTGCAAAGTACTCGATTTTGAGTTCCTCGGGAGGTTTATATACAGCAAAATCCACCAATAACACAGGCTGCTGGGGTGCCATCTCTTTGTGAGACTTCCTTGCGGTCAATACCTTGGTGCGCAGTCGGAGCAGTCAGGTATGAAGCACCCAGCTAAGCATATCACCTACTGCTTGATGTCCTCGCCATCCTATGGGGAACATCAATCAGGTGGGAGTAGAATTCAGGGCCAGGGTTTAGATTATGCAGCTGCGCGCCATGACGAGTGGCTCCCAGCGCAGAGATGCAGCGAAGTGTTTGCTGCTGGTATTTACTCAGAGATGAATAGTATGTGACATGGGCTCTGTTCTTAAGCGTGTGCTCAGCAGCATACACACGGGCATACACACTGACGGGATCGTCGTTACGCTTGGTCGATCTGGCCAGACCAGGCAAGGACATACATCGGTGTCTAACAAGGAAACGATCGCCGTCAGCTTGAGCCGGTCAAGCAGTACACTCTGACCACTGCATGCCTGACTTCAGTCGCCCCGAACTCACCTCAGCGTGCGCTGGCAGCATTTGAAGTTATTGGGTGATCAAGTAAGCTGCAGGAATAGTTTGACCTATCACAGCTGCATCATTCAGTTACCGCCTCTCAAGAGAAAGTGTCCCTGAAATGGCACACAACAGTACATCAGGGCTACATGCGCAGCAGCCTATTTGTCGCAGTGGTCGGCACAGACGGTTCCATTGTAGCGCACTGATTAGTCATTCACGCACAGGGCGGTGCCGTTGCATAGCATGCAGTGGCGTGCCTTCAAGCTGTCTCTCGAGCAGCATCAGAAGTTGCTTCAAAGTGCCAGTAGACACCCACACCAGCCTGCTGACCAACACTGGTGGTCTCATGTCTTGTCAACTTGACGACATCACGACCATTCCGTTGCTTTTTTTTTGAATTCTTCTGATGTCAAATGCACACTAAGCTTCTCTGCAGAGAAGTGCACCAGCGTATAAGAGGGCGTCTAACAGATGCATCAGCAAGTCTACACCAGCTGCAGCATGTGCAGAAGTAACGCTCCAAGCTAGTAGTATCATACATGTTGAGCAGGCATGCATGCACTGCACAATGGGTTGTCGATGCATGTTCATGGCCTGATCACCCTGCGTTGCTTGCATGAGACCCTCGGAGGATGGACAACCACCTGGACAGCCTGCTGGAGGAGATGGTAAGGAGAAGCGCTCCGACAAACTCAAGTGAGGTCGTCTATTGCGTTTTTACTCCTGTCTGAATGTCCTGCAATTGCATGACAAAGCATTCTTGACGGCCCAGAGATCCTTCTGCAAACCTGTTTACTAGAAGACTAGGACGAAAGTGTCTCGATCTGCTGCATTGGCTGAGCATTTGTACTTGTGAGTTCATTTTGAAGCATTCTGGCCAGCCGCTAAGTGTCGAGCACATTTGCCATAGCATTTCAACTTGCAGCATGGCTCAATTTCTTTCACACTTGCCATTGCATCTCGTTTTGTTGCAATTGCATGACGCTGTTTCTTTTTCAGATAGGAGTGCGAAAACCTGCTGCAGCAGCACTGGGCTGCCAGCGGTTGTCTTTCTGTCACACATATGACTTGTCATAGGACTTTAACTTGCTGCGCGGCTCAATTTCTTTTACACAGATATGCCTCATGCATTTTGACAGCCTCTTAGCGCACAGCCACTGCTGCAGCTCTGTAGTCAGAGCCCCCCAAGGACGTTGTAAGCAAGGGGGCTGCTGGCAAGCACTACAGCAGCAGGCTGCTCAGGACCAGGGAAGTCTCCTTTGCCCCTGGCCCGTCATGATGTGTGCTTGGAGGGCATCACTTGCATGTGCTGCACGTACTGCAATGGAAATGTGACTACAGCGACCACAGCGACCAGAATTTTGTCTGGCACCTTGCATCACATCATAATTATGGGGGGTCAAACTTTTCTTGAAGCATTTGAGGTACTGCACTCTGAGGCCTAACGCATCAGGCCCTTCTCAAACAGCTGTGCTGCCAGCAAGCGCCCCAGTTGAATTGAGAGGTTGGCCTGCTGACATACCCTGGCTGCTGCTGGCCCTCTGAAGACCTGCCCACTGCCACGGCTGCTTAGACCTCTTGAAGCAACAGGTCCACCTTGCAGCCCTTCCTACCAGGGTGCTGGAGGCATTCAGGGTTCAAAGGCGGCTTACCAGCCAGCACCAGACGAACCTGCACCCAGACGGCAAAAGCAGCGCAAGTACAGCATACATGTTGACCAGAGAACTGTGCAGATGAGGCAGCACTCTGTCTACCGGTGCAGCAGGGGCTCTTGATAACAGAACAGGAGATTGGGCCATTTTGTGCAATACAACCAATACAACCATCCAGGCTGCACTCAAGCATTACTCACATCGGCCTCAAAATTCAGTGGGTCAAACCCTGGCTTGTATCTCTGCACTGCCTGACCCTCCCGGTTGATGAGGAACTTGGTGTAATTCCACTCAATGGCACCAGGCCCGCCACCTGGCACAGGCAGGGGCATACCTGGTGATGACTTGGGCTGCTGCTGCCTCATGAATTGATACAGGGGGTGGGCATTTGCACCGTTGACGTCGATCTTGTCCTACATTGGCAGTAACAGTGCCAGAGAGCAATGTGGTCAGCAACAACGGGAAAGCCAGCAGTTATGGCAGCCTTTCGGGTGCCTGAAACGCCAATCCTCTGAGGCACTGACTTGCCTATCTGCTGAACTTTGCCGCACAGGTGGTAACTATCATCAGCATACACAAGGCAAGTGCCATGTGTCTTGCCGTCCTGGCTGACGTTGATAGACACTGGATGTTAAAGTGAATCGAACAAGCCAGCCCTGGTCATTACGGTGACAGCAGGTCTCTGGCAACAACATCCAATTGCGGGGACATTCGTAGAGCTGCTTGCAAGTGTGGTGCTGCTGCCGCCACTGTTGTGAATTCACTGATCCTGTCACTCACAAAGACATCAAACTCAAACCCAAACTTTTTGAAGGCCCACTGGCGCTCCTCCTGCAATACCAAGCAAGCGAGAGATGTAACACCAAGTACAGACATGATAGGGAGAAGTGACCAAACACACGCAGCAATGTTTTCTACCGTTCATTTGTTGCGATCTCACGTGGGCTGCACCTCAAGCAGCTGCATATCAGACATGCTACACAGAGCAGTTGCAAGCACAATTCACTTGGCATTGCCAGATGCTGCATTCCATTGTGTTCTTGCCCATCATGTTCACCCAACCTGCTGCTGTCCTGACACTATGAAGCTGTTACCATGCTGCGACCTGAGTTTATTCTCTTCCTGCTCTTTGCTGTGCTGTGCGTGTTGGTGGCATCTGCACACTGACCTCTGATGTTCCCGGTGCCTGGCCGCCAAACTGGTTGCAGGGGAAGGCAATCAAATTGAAGCCATCACCATGATACTTGTCGTACAACGTCCTTAGTCCTGGATAGTTTACATTCTGCATGTCACGAATACACATTAGGTAAGAATGCATCCGTGTCAACAGCTCATCCTGGATGCTTGAGGCGATAAGCACTAATAATGGGATCCTGTTCTATGCCTGCACCACACTTGCCGCCAGCCCTCCTTGATCATAGCTGCATATCAGCAACATACTGCTAGAGTGAAGCTACCTGCCGCAGTGTTGTACCAGCATTCAAAAGTACTGTGCTATGTGGCTGTTCAGCGTGATTTGCTAGGTGGGCATTGTCAGCACATGACAGTGGCACAGCTGCCAACAATCACAGGAGTTTTGGACACACCTGCAGGGGTCATTCGCTGGCAATGTTGACCACTACCAGCACCTGGCCCTTGTACTTGGACAGCGGCACCTCCTTCTCATACTGCAGAGCTGTGAAGTCGTAGATGCTCTCAGGTGCAGCTGCAGCTGACTCTGCAGGGATGCAGCATTATCAAGTCCTTAGTGCTGAGGCATAAACTGCTGAGGGTATCATTTGTCGCTAACACCTGCTGTCTTTAATCCAAACGGAGCCGATCGATGCAGCCAATCACATTAGTTGCAGCCACAGACAACGAGTGGTCCCAGAACCAGTCACCCCGCGCACCAGCGAGCAATGACGATCCAAGCAGCAGAGCAGCGCCAGATTCCAGAAGAGACCTTCTACTGGTGGGTACTGCAGCAGCACGGACGCAGATAGACTTGTTCTTGCGAACGCTACTGGGCCCCAGGCCACTGCCTGTTGTTGCACGGCAGAGCGCCATTGTTGCTTGTGTAAGTGCAGCCTGCATCTCCCTTCTAGATAAGAACAGTTCATGGTTGCCTGGGTTTTCCCAAACCTCTGTTACTCTCACAGCTGGTTGAGATCTGGTCCGGGATGCGTGATAACTGCGCATCATGCTCGACAACAATTATCTGATGCTTGTGCAGTTCATAAGGGCGCGTTAACAGCATGATACGCAGCCGGTGACTACTGGGACCATGGTACTGATCAGGCCGGATATTGCATGCGGTGGAGGAGGCTCTAGCATGTCGGCTCGTGTAACCAGTAGAGCAAATCGGCAGTCTGGCCCACCCCGTGTGGCTCATGCTGGGCTCGCAGTAAACCGAGCATCAGCGGCCAACCGGTCCGCCACAGCTTACGCAACAGCTGGATACTCTAGTGTTGATAATCAATCACCGTGGGACACTGTCGGCGTAGATGATGGCCAGGTAGGCTAACCACAAGTACATGCATAGATTTTGCAATCTGTGCCAGAACGTTATGGACGACAGTTGGGCGTTTTAGGGCAAATATTGCATTTTCAGAAACTTCTCACGCGGCGGTTGGGGGCTTTAAGTGCGAATAGTGGACACCAAATGAGTGCCTCCCGCACTGTTAACCACACATCAGTGTTGCGTCTGGTACACACCTGCAGGCGCTTATAACATCTTTAGCTCCTCTTTCTGTCATCACACATCCAGCAGGCAGCCATGCAGCTGCAGCACAGCATCTGTCTCAACGTCCAACTGGCTCGACGACTGCCACCAGTAAGCAGCAGCCTATCAGTACAGCCTCTGGTGCAAACAGCACCTGCTGCGCTCATGCCCTGCCAGAGGAGCTCCTGAAGCTGGCAGATGCCGCCGCACCTGTGTTACTGCCAAGGCCAGGCAGTGTACCAGCAGGCAGCCTTGATAACAGGGAGTTGGATAAGCTAGTTGGCACTCTTGGCCGCAACAAGGCAACTTGGCGGAGAGCGTTGGTGTTATCTCAGTGGTTACAGGAGAGTGGCCACATTCTCGATGACAGACTCTGTACAACAGTAAGTAGTTGGCCTTGGACGCCCGAGCGTGTATTTGATGTCCACATACCTGTGCATATCCTTGCCATCAGCCTCTAGCGCCAGACCAGATGTTGCTGTAGTCAAGGGCTATCAGCACAGCTGCTAGCTTCACTCAGCAACAAGCATCACAAGGCTTTATACACACAGTCTCCTGGTGTGGCAGCCACAAGCATTCTGGCACCTGGCATTACGCTGTGGCCAAGAACTCTGTGCTGCGGCACAACATCCACTGGTGCGTGCGCTTTTGCTGGTGGTGTGATGCAGCTCATTCGTGTGTGCTCAGAGCATGGCCAGGCTGTCACTGCTTTGTCGGTGTATGAGTGGATGAAGGCCCCAGCATCTGTGGGTGGAGCTGGCCTGGCACCTACAGTCTACACATATACGGCGGCAATGAGAGCGGCGCTGTCAGCAAATTTGCTTGACAGAGCATTGCAGATATGGGCAGATGCCCGGGCAGCTGAATGCCCCCTAGATTGCAGGCTTTGCATCACATACATTGAGGTGAGCTGGAACCCAGGCTGCTTGTTGCTGCTCAGCAGATCTATGTTGGCCATCATCATCCTGATGCCCAGCGGCTTGGATCAAACATTCACAAACGAGTGTTGGCTGAATGGTATTACACGCGTGTGGCAGTCAGCAGGTACCAAACCCTGCTGCAGTGTTGACGGGTGTCGTGATGAGCGCCTGCTGCTGCTGTCGCCTGCTGCAGGTGTGCTCCCGCAAGGGCCTCACTGAGCGTGCGCTGGCCATGTATGACACTATGCGCTCAGCCCCCAAGGGCTCCAAGCTGTCTCCCACAGTACACGCATACACAGCAGCCATGCGGGCAGCAACCGAGGGAGGGTGCTGGCAGACTGCTTTGGAGATGTGGTCAGACATGAAAGCAGCAGGTGTGCCACCAACAGGCCATGCCTTTGCTGCAGCTATGTCTGCCTGTGCAGCAGGCAGTAATTGGCAGCAGGCAGTTGCACTGTTTGAAGACATGTGCCAGGCTGGCATCAAGCCAGACGTTGTGTCCTGCACAGCGCTCATTTCAGCACTGGCAGCAGCCGGGCAGTGGCAGCGCAGTGAAGCAGTGGTTCAGTGGATGCTCAGCACTGGCGTGCGACCCAATGTGCGCACGTACACTGCGCTGTTGACGGCACTTGGCAATGCCCGGCAGTGGGATAGGGCCCTGGAGATGCTGCAGCTCATGCAACAGAGCAGCTGGGGTGGTGTCATGCCAAACTCCTACACATACAGCGCACTGCTAAAGTGCTTGGGGGAGTGCGGCGAATGGCAGCGAGCAGAGAGCCTCTTCAGCATGCTGGAACAGCAAGCTATTGCTGCTGCAGCTGGTAGCAGCAACAAGAGTGCTGCTGGTATCAGCAGTGCTGAGCTTGCATCAGCAAGCAGCGGTGGACTCTCTTGGCAGGCCACTGCTGCAGCAGCTGCAGCAGCAACTGCGGTGGGTGGCAATGGCATCGGGCTGTTTGGCAGCGGTTTTGGGTCGGGATCTCCTGTTGGGCCAGCTGAGGTTGGCAGGGTGTCAAGAGGTCTTGATGCCGAAGTGGCACCTGGTGTGTGGGGCTGGCAGGCAGCCTCTGGCGGGCAAGGGTTGATACAGAAACCTACAGAAGATGCCAGCAACAGCATCAGTGCCAGCAGCAGCAGAAGTAACCTAGCAGCTGGCGGCAGTGGCAATAGCATCAACAGCAGCAGTCAGGCGATTTGCTGGAACAGCGCCAGCGAGTTGCATGGTCTGGACCTGCAGCTACAGCATGAGGCAGCTGCTGGGCAAAGCAGCAGTGGCAGCAGCAGTGGCACAGGCAGTGTCCGCAGCGAATCGCCTAACATTGCTCAGGGTGCCGGAGATGATGTCACTGGTGCTAGCAGCGGCAGTTCTGCAGGTATCAGCTCCAACATGCTGGCACAACAACTGGCACAGTTGGCACTGCAGCAGCAGCTGGCAGCCAATGTAGACTTGCAGCTGCTCATGCTGCAACAGCAGCAGTACCACCAGAGCCAGGCTCTGGCGCAGTACACGCTGCAGCAGCAACAGCAGCAGCAGTCTGTGATGTTGTCACACCAGCAGCAGGTGCGTCAGCACAGCACTGCTGTAGACAAAAGCGGCAGCAGCAGCAGCAACAAGGGCTCCTCTGGGCAGCCAGCTGCTGCTGCAGGTGGGGTCATTAATGAGGTGGTTGTGGGGTCCCTGATGTTGGCATACGAGCGGGCTGGCAAGTGGCAGGAAGCAGTAGGAGTGTTGGCTAGGGCAGCTGCAATGGGCGTACCCCCCAATGTGGTGATGTACAACACAGCTATATCTGCAGCGGGCAAGGCAGGACAACTGGCCGTGGCACATGCTCTCTTCACACAGGCCCGGGCAGCAGCTGCAGCTGATTCAGTGACGTACGAGACCATGATTGGGGTGTTGGGCATGGCGGGTGATGCTGCCAGGGCAGAGGTCATGTTCCGGGCCATGCAGGCGGCAGGAATGAAGCCTGGGCACTACAGTTACTGTGCACTTATTGCAGCATACTCCTTGGCCGGTGATGCCGCATCCGCGCTGCGCATCCGTCCCAGGATGTTGCGTGATGGCTGCAGTGTGGGTGTGCATGTGTACAACTCATTGATTGCTGCTGCAGACCGGGCAGGCATGTTTGACAAGGCGCTTGATCTCATCAGGACAATGCGGCGTGAGGGGGTGGAGCCAAATGCCTTGACACAGCAGTTGGCAACTGAGATTGGCAGGAAAGGTGCAGCTACTGTTGAGGGTCAGCAGATCACTGCGGCTGCTCTTTCTGCCGCCATGGCAGCTGCTGGAACTCTGTTGATGCGCAGTGGAGTGTTCTAGCTGCTGTGTGTTTATCAGGGATGTGGCATTGCAGTGTCAGTGCAGAAGTTGCGTGCTTGGTGTTGACTGGGAGCCTCACCAGACATGCCATTGTGATGTCAGCTTTGGTGAGTCTCAAGACTGACTTGGAGCATGCCTGTTGAAGATCTGTTGGTGGTCGCTGCAGGGGTTCCTCACATGTATGCATTGTTTGAAGACTTGCCATAGACCGAGAGGTGGTGATCGGTGTGCAGCACCTGTGTTGTGATGGTGAGCGAGTCGCAAGGTGTTATGTTGGGTGTGTTGACAGCGTCTTGAGGCTGTGGTGCAGCTGATCCGACCCGCCTGGGTCATGTGATGGCTCAAGTGTCACTGGCAATGGCCGGCACTGTACAATCACCATGGAGTCTGTGGCAGGTGGTTGTTGCTTGATGGACAGTTGTGCTGGTTGATGTACCCTCTGCGATGTGGGTGTAGATCTGTGTTCGTGGTGTATTCACAGACTGTTGCTGCTCATTGCTGTCCCACGTCAGTTTTGTACTTGCATCTGTTCTCCACAATGTGTGCTGGTTATCCAGATAGTGGGCGGACACATGACAGACATCTTATTGTTGCTGTGAGTGATCATTGTGTGGAAGTGATTGAGGCAGCTTGACATGCAATGTACAGCATCGTTTGTGCACACCAGAAAGCTTCACAGTTGTTGCACCTGCTTGCATTAGCCTCTACCATGAGTGTTTTCTACGGTGGAACAGTACTGTTTTTGTGTTGGATTATTAACAGCAGTAGCTGGCCTGCTCACACCGGCAGAGGGTCGGTGATGTGAACCATGTAGCCGCGCCCTTTGCAGGGTAAGTGTTGAGTTTGATGTCGTCTCACAAAATTCACTACAGCAGCAGGTGTGTTGATGAATATCTGTGTACCATGTGCGGTTGTGATTGCCAGCTCACAAACCATGCACTTGTGAAGCAGCGTGTATCTGTGTGCTGCCTTGTGTGGCGCTTGGCTGGTTAATCTTGGTTGATGCCAGTAGCCTACCCTGCAGGTAGTGGGCCGTAAGTCGTCCCCAAATTTCTTGCACTGGATGACAGATCAGGGGCTTGTAAGCTGTGTGTGCACGTGGGAGTCTGTGTTGCTGCCCGTGGCCCCTAATCACGCTGCTGGCAAGGCTTCTTCCTGCAGTCATGACAGATGCCTTCAGTGCTCTGGCTACATGTGTATGTGCGCCTATGGTGTTTGTGTATCCGGGTGTGTGTAAAATGTGTGTGTGTGTGTGAAGCTGTGAAGCTGTGTTGCAGTGTCTACCTAAGGGCTTGCCATGAGTGTGCACTTGACAAGGCCCCATGAGTTGTGATATACGAAGTCTAGCGCACCTAGCATGCAAGAACCGGCAGTGCCAGTGGTGCAGGTAATGCAGTGTGCAGAAGGCAATGCTGTTAGCATCGCTGCTCTGCACATCACAAATATCTCATTCCATTGCTTCTACTGGCCTGTGCCCGGCCTGGTACCAGGCACTAGTGCTGTCAGCAAGTTATCAACTCATAGACTGGCTTCACCCAAGAGTGCATTGTATGGAGTCTCTGCACATGGGCCTGTGCTGGGTGGTCCTCTGGCCTGTCGTCAATTTCAGTCTATAAGAGCGATATGTGTGGGGCATTGCTGCTTGCCATGCTCTTTTGAGTGTTCAGCGTCTTGTTGTGGTATGAGAGTGTCCAATCTGGAAAAAGCTTGTATGGGTGTTGCGCGTATTTGGGCCGCTTGCATCAAGTGCATTGGGTGCAGGAATGGGGCAAGATGTGCTCTTTAAACCTGCTATGCTTTGGCCAACTTGGGCTTTTGCTTGCATCTCATGAGCTAAAGGATTATGTCATTTAGGGAGGGGGATTGTGAGTAGAAAATGAGCATGTTAAAAAGTGTTTCTACGCCATAGTGAGGAAGTGTACACGTAACAATGAGAAGAATGGTAGTGGTGCTTATTACACTGTGCCCTGCTGCTTCCGAGCTAGCAGCATGTGTCCTTCATAAAGCAGGTGGATTGTGCTCGCAGCCAGTGATCCAGCTGTGCTGGTACTGGCAACACATAAATGTATCATGTTTGGCCTGGGTTTGTGCTGTACTGCAGCGGTTGGCCTTGGACAGTGTTTGTCATTTAGTTCGCAGGATACTTCTCACTGGTGATGATGTTGCAGTGGTCCTCTATAGAGCAGCTAGTGGTGCACTTGGCACCTGCAACAGGCGTCAAGAGTGGAATGCTCTCTTGATGTGCAAAAAACACATCTGCTGGACATTTAGCTATCAGGGTAGCAGATTGCGAAACCTCCAGGTGATGTGGCTGCTGAGAACATCATGCATTCCTCACATGAGACGGACGGTCAGCCCCTCCAACTCAAGTTGAAATTTACACAAGAATGCATTCAAGCGCACCCAAGTGAGGTAGTGTATTGTGTGTGAAAGAGATGGAGCCATGAACATTGGTTGAGCTGGCAGATGTATTGTATGCCTACCACAGTTTGATAACACCCCAACAAGTGTAACCTGCCCATCAGCGAGCCAGTCATGATTGATCTCCAGGGAGTAATATCACGGGGACCATCATGACGATGTGGTTGTTGCTTGAGGAACAATGAGCTCATTGCATGGTATTTGTGTTCACATCAGGAGGCATGACGCACTAGAACTGCCAGTTCACACTGCTGCAGCCACTGACGTCACCACAGATTCAGCTATCCAACATCGTTCATGAAAACCAAACAAGGAGTAAACCATTCTCTCACATGCACATCACCTGCTTGTAACGCACAACATGTGGTAAATCCGGTCCTTGTGCTGCATCATCGCCCACTCGGCAGCTTAAAGTCAATCTATAACATACATCACATTATACCAGCCAACGTACTCGCAGAGAACCCTCATCAGAACAGCATTGTGCATTCAAAAAAAGCAGGCTGCGTATATACTGCAGCAGCCAAACCCAGACAGAATGAAGTCTCTGTCAATATTGCCAAGCCCCAATCAGGTGCCAGAGTCCTGTGTGGTGTCGTGCATACACCCCATGCATGTTGCGAGTGTTCAAGTGATAGTCAACACATACTCGTTACAGAGCATTCCCATAGTGACTGCACAAAGGCAGCAACTACTGGGTGTTATCCTGCCAGTCAAGGGTGAGCAAGGACGCCAACACAACCAGACCCTAAGTAGATGATGTCATATCAAGGTGCTCCTGCATGCCGTAAGGGCACAGCTGCTAAAACTGGACAACTGTACCCAGTTTGGGTGAGTGTCAGCTATACGCATCATGCAAGCAGCTGGCGCTTATGGAAGCAGCTGGTGTCAACACCTAATGATGACTGCACCTGTGGATCAAGTTGCAAGCTATGCTTCCACATTTGATTCAAGTTGTTGTACAACTGCATGATGACATGCAGCATCAAAGCAAGCCTGCGTCTCATGTGCCACCATGGCAATGCAATCTGGCAATCCTATTGTACATGGCAGCATTGCTGTCCCATCAACAGCTGCCAAGGAGGCATACATAGAGAGTGCAGCTGCAGGCCACTGCATGCAACCGTCACTGCGTCAGCACCTACCTTTAACAACAGAAGGCACATTAATCTGATTGTACTATGTAGTGCAGCTCACGCACACACCAATGTCCATGTCATTGTGCATTCAATCAATAGACGCGTTGCTGCTTTCACTCAGGGACTCGCTCAGATGTTGTTTGAATTGCTCCACCATCTCACACATGACACGTCACTCCCAACCAAACCGGGCGATGTAAAAGTAAACTACAGCTGAGAATACCTGCAACATGTGAAAGACACCGTCTACAAAGCGCAGATGGAACACAGCGCATCCTGAAAGGTGAAAATTGCTACACAGATAAGAAGTCCCACATGCAACGTAGCTGCACACTGACTGCAGCAAAAAAACTCCACATCTGCTCACCATCTTGGTACAGCCCGCCATCAGCCAGCGGAGGATCTAACAATCCTGAGCCATACCACAGAATTTTCCACCATAACACAATACCAGAAAAAACCAAGAATGTTGCTGGAGCAACTACAGAATACCACCTGCTGTAACCCACACTTAGCCACTTAGCGGCCAGGCAATGCAGAAGCAACATTTGCAGTTGCCATAATGATTGCAGCCTTATCGTGTAATACATTGGCAGCAGTGAGGACACACCTATCATGTGACAATGCAGACATCATCTCGGACTCCCCGACCAGCCCAACAGATATGCCCGGCATGAAGGCCGCCATGATGTCTTCTTCCTCATCCCCCTCGCTGCTGAGCACCGTACCGCCCATCTTGCAGGACCTGTCTGGGTGGATGCCCTGGTGGTCAATCACATGACCAGCAGGCGTGATGTACTTGGCAACAGTCACAAACAAGGCAGAGCCATCATGCAGCTCATACACAGACTGGATGCGGCCCTTGCCATAGGTTGGCTTGTCACCAATGATGACTGCACGGTTGTTGTCGTGTAGCGCGCCCGACAGGATCTCTGAAGCTGAGGCAGACTTATCATTGACGAGCACCACCAAAGGCTTGTGAGTTAGAGACTCAGCCGGGGTGGCATCTTCCTCCTGACCCAAGGTGACCTGCAGGTGGGGTACCAGTGCCAGTAGCCAGGTTACTTGAGGAACTACCAAACCAACGCATGGCAGAGTCTCAGCAACTGCAGCGCTGAGCGACAATCTGCACTGCGCCTGTGTGCCGGACACATCTACCGCCTGATACTGCAGGAAACCCACGCCTGCAAGCACATCACAACTCATCACCAGAGCTCACCTCCTGCAGTGGCTCTCCATCACGGCCGACAACAGAAAACACTGTTGGGTGACCATCCAACAGCAGCCGTGCAATGTCAATGCTGCCCTTCACCAGGCCACCAGGGTTGTCACGCAAATCCAGGATGTAGCCTTGCACACCCTTGCGCTGCGAGCAGAACCACAGGGACAGTGAGGCCATAAGTTAAGAAACAGTGGCCAGCCCCATACCACACACTGGTCAGCAGCCAGCAACGCATCTCACAAGGATAAGGCATATTCACCAGGAGAGCTCGGTTGCAGCTTGATGGCAAGCTGACGACCCACTCCTTGCAGCAGCATACTACAGAAAGCATCACAGCAAGCCAGTGGCCATGATAGTTGTTGCCCCAGTCAAGACGGAACATCAAACATTGCCTACAGTGCTTTCACCACTCCTTGCAGCAAAGCACTGACTAAAAATACGCAGGAACAAATACAGACAGCAGCAATGCCACCACCTCACCTCAAGGTCTGAGATGGCCCTGTGCAGATCCTCTGCTGCATTCTGGCTGAAGCTGGTCAGCTTGAGGTACCCCAGCTTATCAGAACCAGCAGGAGTGCTCACCACACCAGACTGTGCAAACATGCCAGAGCTGGCTGCAGCAGCAGGTGCTACACTCGGCTGCTGAAGGGCACCAGCGGTGGCCAGCGTAACACCCAGCCCAGACGTTAGCTCAGGTGCTTGCAGTGCTGTGTAGAACACTGGGCTCAAAGCCAATCTCTCACGCTTGAGGCGCACTTCACGCACTGTGGAGAAGTCCCTGTCCACCAAAGGTGGCTCTGGGCGACCTGAAGCCAGCGCAAGGATACCAACAGCATCAGCATCAGCAGCCAATAGCTTCCTGGCGCAGCTGCTGCTACCTACATTGCCGAGGACACCTGAAACTGTAAAGCTTTGACACATGTGTGGGGTGGACTGTTGGCGAGCTGCACCTTGCTGCACACATGATAGAAATGCTCTTGCTTCTGCCAACACAGACTCCTGACAAGCTCATAAATCCTGACAAGCTGAAGAGACACACTGCCCTTCACTGGCAGGCAACCAATAAACATGTTGATGAGAAGCTGCAAAGCCTTATACCAAGCATTTTTGAGTTCACACATGCCGTTGTCAGCACACCTGGCACGCCTGGGATGCCTGCTGTCCTGCGAGCGAATTTCACCCTTACTTCTGTCCCTCCCTTGCCACGGAGGATCTTTGCTGCCATGTCACCTGTCCAGCCCTCAGTAGGCTGATCATTGATGGACAGGACCTCATCACCAGAGGTGATACCAGCCCTGCAGGCACTCACAAAGATGATGTTGTGGGTAATTACTCAAATGCTATGCCATTAAATGTTACACAGATACCAGACCTGCTGGGCCTGTCACAGGGCTCTGATCCTGATCATGCAGCCACACAGGGACAGGGTGTTCATAACAACATCCTGGCATAGCTTGCCCCCACACACATGTAAGGGGAAGAGTACACCTGCTGCACAATAAGGATCTTACGAGGGGATGAGCCAAGTGTGCCCACCTATCTGCTGGGCCTCCCTTGATTGCACTCAGCACCAGCAGGTGGTTGTTTACCGGCTGGTTGGCAATCAGCAGGCCCACCCCTTGCAGCTCTCCATCACTGCTGACCCTGAAGTCTGCATACTCCTTTGGGGGGATGATGCGGGTGTAGGGGTCGCCAAGGTCTTCAAGCATGCTTGAGATCTCTGCATATGCTTTGGTGCCATCTGCGCTGTTGTAAGCTGCTGTCATGTGCGACTTGAGCTCCTCAGGCCAACTGTGGTTGTTGAACTGGTCGTCCACGAACGAGTCACCTGTTACAGGCAACAGTGTCAGAGCCCTGGTTGGAACACACCAAAAAGCACGGCAGCCACTGCAAGTATCCCATGACCGCTGAACAACATGCACAATCAACATGGCGAAAGCTTGCAATTGATAGTGGAAACGGCATTTGTGCATCAGCAAGGCAGCTCGTTCAGTGAGCCACTTTAGAGCATGTTTGCCTTGGCAGATGATCAACCGTCACACAGGCCTGACCGACCACTCACCTACTATGCTCCAAGCTTCAAAAAGGGTTTGCTGTGCCAGAAAGACCTCAGGGTTTTCTGATGCAGGAAGCCTGCAAACAAAGGATAGTACTTGATACGATAGCAGTGCATAAAACTTATCAAAGACATTGCTACGAGCAAGTGGTTATACGAATATTGTCATGGCAACTGCAAAGCCCCTACCTCAGCACTTGGTCATCTGCTGTTGCAGGACTGGACACTAGCAGGCAAGCCGCGCAGGCTAGGGCGCCAGCTTTCTGTAGAGTGCTCTCCAAGCACTCTTTGACACCTGCAAAAGACATCCGTGGGTCCGGCCAATGCATCAGGGCGGTTTGTGGTTGAACTGCAACCACCACGACACCAACACAGTCACATGCAGGTGCTTACGTGCCAGTACCACAGGACTTTGTGCTTTATGGACTGCTTGGGGCCTGTTCGATGCTCCAACCACAACCCTCCTGCTGACCCTTGACGCTGGACAATAGCGTTTGCCCGCCTGGGCATGAAGCTGCCGAGACTTCATACTGTCGTGTGTGGCTCCTGCCAAGTTATTTACGTCCTTGCGCCGCGAAGCGGTCCCTGCTAGTAGACTTGGATGGGTGTTCAACAACGCTCACAACCCCGACCTTGGCAACACGTATCTCGACAATCTGGCAATGTCCACAGAGCATGGTGGCGTGGATCATGCTGAATCGACAAATGTATGCGCAGCAGCTGCACGGTCGGCAGTTGGGTCATACGGGGACTGCGTCATATGTGCGCCAACTTCGTTTGCGTGGAATTCATCATCACAACCCGGCCAGACTCTTTCATTGCTGCAATATTCCGCGTTTCTTCGTTGTAAGCCTGTTGAGCAATAGTGTGGCAGTAGTAGTAAAGACATTGCTTCTGTGGTGAAGGGTACCCAATGGACAAAAAACCAGCAGTGAATGATCTGTTTGGTGACGACTCGGACGAGGAACGCGCGCACGCTGATGGAGGCAGCAAGGGCTGTGCATCAAACGGGCCCACAACAGGTTGATGCTAGAGCGCCTTCAGCAGCCTCAATCATAACGTTGCCAATATTGGATCTTGCTCACCCGATGCTCAGTTTTTGCGCCAGCAGCCTCACACATCGACAGCAAGGTGGTGGAAGTGGCAGACAAGCTTGCTGAATTTGTCAGCAAGAATGGACGCCACTATGAGGATCTGACGCGTGAGAGGAACCCTGGAAATACACCCTTTAAGTAGGTGCCGAGCGACTGCGACGGTTAGCACACTGTTGTGGTGCCCTTCAATAACATCAGCTCCCTGTGGCAGGTTTTTGTGGAACAAAGCTTCAAAGGAGTACCAGTATTATGAGGCTAAGCTCATTTCCCTGTCAAAGGCCGCAACCTCTGACCAAGGTAAGAAAGTTTGATAGGAGCGTAAACATCTGTTGTTCAACACACAGCTGTGTCAACAGCTTGTCAATACCTTCACTCCTGGCAGAGCACTCGACTGCGTTTGCTGGCCACTTCTGCAGGGGGATATGCCACCACCAGCAGACCTCAGCATGAGGAACGCAGCACAAGCAGGTATCGGTCAGATAGCAGCGGCAGGTACAATGAGCCTGAACATAACCGGCACTCAGAGGGCAGCAGACGTGGCAGCTATCATGAGCGCGAGGACCGCAACAGCAGATATGAACGTAGCAGCAACAATGATCGAGGTGACCGGTCACATGACGGCAACAGCAGGCATCATCGCGACAGAGAGAGCCATCGTGGCAGGTTTTCAGAAGTCAGCAGGGGGAACCAGCAGGACCGTCACAGCAGCAGGCAGCAAGAGGACGGTCGCCCACTGTATGCAAACACCCGCTCTGACAGTAATCCGCAGACTGACGAACCAGCTAGCAAGCGCGGCAGGTGGGACAGCAGCAGTGGTGCTGTTTCCATCAGCAGCAGCCATGGTGCAGCTGCAGCTGCAGCCAGTGGTCCAGCAGTTCCTGCTGGTGGTGACACTGCCACGCTGAGCGCGATGGATGAATACATGAAGCGTCTGGAGGAGCAGGCAAGGAAAAAGCGTGAGGATGAAGAAGATGAGGAGCGCAGGCGACGAGCTTCACAGCCACTACTCAAGGAAACAGCCTTTGACAGACGCAAGGTGTGTTGGGGGTTGATGGCCACATGCTGCAATAGCCAAACAGACTGCAAATGCTACTTCAGGCTTTTTTGGGTATGTCAGTAGCTTATGGTGGGAGATGTCTTGGCCTCTCCATTGCGGTTTGCAGTCATGTCTCAGCGGTAGCATCTCTGGCATCTCCACAGCTAGTTAATCTCGCTGCAGAGCTCCTTAACGCTGGCACAATGCTTGCCTTCAGTCACCTCTGCCCTGAGCATGAGTCTGCACTGCTGTGATTAATGCCACCCCACATGGCTTTGATGCCCGCCCAGGTGGTCGCTGTGTTTAAAGATGATGGACAGCGAGGGCATCACATGGATGATTTCATCCCAAAGGAGGAGCTGGCGAAGTTCATGGCCAAGTGTGGTGACAAACAATTGCAGCAGCAGGTACAAGAGATAAAGCCTAGCACTGGTGCATTGCCGCACTTCATATGGTACAGTGTATGTGACCAACTGGGACCTGTACAGTGTGACCTGCTTGCTGGCTGACAGACAGTTGCAAGTGTGTATAGCACAGGCATCGTTGCGGCATTTACGTTCGTGGATGTTGTGCCGTCCAGTCCAATGCAGGTCCACATGAAGTTCACGTCACCAGCTCGCTGCTGTACAACATGCTACCCCCTGCTGCTGTTGACATGTACAGGTAGAAGCAGAATCAGCCATCGGCGCTGACAATATTGGTCACAAGCTACTGCAGAAAATGGGGTGGAAAGAGGGTCAGGGAATTGGGGCCAATGGTGACGGCAGGACAGTGCCAGTGGCAGCAGTGAAGCAGGACAACCTGGGCCTGGGTGCTCAGGCGCATGGGGCAGTTGAGGAGACAGATGACCCCTTTGAACAGTACAGGAAAAGAATGATGTTGGGGTACAAGTGAGTGCAAACAGCAACCGTGTCTCCATGCTTTCTGACAGGCTTCCACAAAACACTGACGTGGATGCAATTCTTATTGACTCTCAGTTGTGGTCATGGGCTGCTTGGGTGCGAGTGAATGTTGCAGCAACAGCAACATCAGTGTATCATGCATGCGGCAGCAAGTGACAGCGGATAGGCCTGAGGGTTGATTGCAGCTCATCATTCGAACAGCAAAGTGATACTGCAGACCAGTGTTGAGCATTGTTGCCTGCTGAACTGCTGTAGGTACCGTCCCAATCCGTTGGGTAACCCACGCAGAGCGTACTATTGAGTTTGGTGCCAGCTGACATGAAGTTCAGGTGTCCCAATGCGAAAGGTCACATGCCACTTCAAGATGCATGCCATCCATCTGTGTTATCTTTTGGGCTTGAGGACCTGCAGCAGTGGCAGTATGTCAAAGGAAAAGGGACACGCAGCAGATTGATATGCTATGGCGAATGCGCTGACATGTGTTGGGTCGGCACCCGGGTGTGATGCTTGTCCCTGCCTCGGCTGTCCACTGATCCTGAGTCTGCCAGTCCTCCTACACCACACCGTGGTAGTTCCACCTGTAAAGAAAATCAACGTTTGTTCATAGGCATCGCTGATTAAGTTGTAAGTTACACGAGTGTAACCCGCCCGTTTGCGAGCCAAGATCATGGTAGCTGACAACCTGCAGTCTAGCAGGAGCTACATACAGGTGGCATGCCATGCCATATATAATACCTTTTTCGCAGGTGCACATGGTGACATTTTGTTGTAGCTGTCTGCAGCTTGAGGTGGCCTGTCTCCCTATCCAGCGCAAATCATTTGTAGTACGTCTACAGAGACGCTCCCGTCAAACCAACAGCAGTCCCTTGCCTCCTGGAAGTTGATCAGCACCGCTGTGCCCGCTCACAACACCCCAGTAGGCACTATGATGCTTGATCTTCAGTCACTGGTATCAGCATTATCCCGCCAACCTTTGACAGTGAGTCACATACAGGCTGTATTTTGCCACCAGCATACTGTGTGCAAATGTGTCCGTTGTTATTGGTCTATCAAAATGATTATTTAAGTTTGTACAAGTTTGTCACTGTCTTATGCGGATGAAGGGCCACTGGCGCCGTGGAACACTGGCCCAAGGTTGTGACACGACAAACGTGGTTAAGAGTAGCGAGCCGCGCCAACCGGTTGAGCTAACAGAATAGTGTAATCATGATAGTGAAACAGCTGAAGAGGGATCTGCTGCAGACAACAGCGCGCCAAGTCTGCAGTGTGAAGTAACCAGCGCTGTGCATGATTGATTGCGGCTGACGGGCTATCAAGAAAACAGCAAATACTTACTGTAGCTTTGCATATGCGAATGGGCGGCGCTGCGGCTTAAAGGTGTTCCTCTATCAGGTCGGAGGGCATCAGCAGGAAGTGAACGCCCTATGCCATCAGCGGTGAGCAGTTACAACAATCTTTGCTCTGCCAGTGAGTAAGCTTGATGGAAGGATGCGGCACGGTGATCAGCCCTGGCAGCAGTCTTGCTCAGCGGTAATGCACCATGTATCACAATCACAGCAGCACGAGCTGCTGACTGTAGAACACCAGAGAAGAGCAGGACAGCAACCTACTTAGCGGCATTGGCCCTGTTCTGGAGCATAGTTAGCTATATTGGCAGCATGTCCAGCCTACTCAGCAGGGCTTTTGATGCCAAGTTTGATACAGGAGGGAGGTGGTGGTTTGTTGGCTGCTCGTTTGCAGCAGCTGGAGTGTCCAGTGTGGTTGTAGGCATCCTCTGCCTGACGCCTGGCGAGCCTCATATACCAGCATCGGGTGGGGAGTTCTATGGTTTAGGGATCTTCTTGATTGTCCTAGGGATCTGCTTAATCCTTGTCTCGCTCAATGATATGCTCAAAGTGCCCTGGCATGATGTGTTGCCAGTCTGTCTGTTTGACAACTGCTATGCCTGTGAGCGTCTCCTGTTCCCCGGCCTTCATAAGAGTGACACTGGAGTCATGGCCTGCCTGCTGGCCATGATTTTTGCTGCTGTGGCATTGCTGGCGATTGGCATAGTGTTGGCAGTGAGCCTGCCACCTTTCACTCATTCAAGAGACCTGTGGGTGGGCATTGTCTTCATAGTTGTCGCATTCACAATGTCACTATGGGTAGCAGTCATGTGCAGTGTCATACGAGGGCCATTTGCAGAGGCTCCAGGCAGTGATGCTGCTCCAGCAGGGGGGTATGCCCTGCAGCATGCTGGCCCCTACAGCGAGCCTGGAGGTGCCCCTTATGAAGCACCAGCAGGATCCAACCAGGTGTAAGCGTTGTGCAGCATGGGTTTTGATGGCACAGCACATGGGCCTGCGATGCGTTCAAGGCAAGCCCATTAGGTGAGTGCACACAATGTGATGTTGGTGACATTATGCATTGGTTTTCTTGAGACACTTGCGTTGTGTGCTGATGGGTCTTCTCCAGCTTGCTGCTGCCCTCATTGGTCACAAATGGGTGGTACTCATGGTTGTTAATTTGTGTTTTGAGCAGTGTATAGTAAGCAGCCTGGGTGGGTTTATCAACTTTGACGTTGTTTAGATCGTGTGAAAACACAATCATGTTCTATAATAGTATCTGTTGAGAGCCAGCTGAGGTGCAGCTGATTTTGCTGCGCTGGGCTTCCTGTTCCTTGACATTATTAGCGTTGATGGGGAGTACTCTGTACCAATGTGCGGGTCTGCATGTTGCAACTTCCGTCTGATGCTAATTATTCGTCAGCAAAATGATGTAAAAGAAATTCAGCCATGCAGCAAGTTGAAGTGCTATGGCAAATGCGCTGACATGCGTTGGGGGCGCCACCCTGTGTGCCTGCATGGGCTGTCCTGGCTGCCATACCATGCATTTAGCTGCCATCGACCTCCCACACCAAGTATTACTTGAGTGTGTAGTAAATTTATTTGAGCGCTTCCAGTCACCAGCTCCTCCAGCAGGGGTGTCCACCGCGATGACATCATTTGTAGTGTTGTGCAGTGTCCTGTCTTTGTGCATGTTTGCAGACGGCATGCATGGCAAGGCTTGTGCTCTGCCGTGACCACGTACACCTGACTGACTGACGGGCGGTTCCTCAAAGGTTTTCAACGTTTCTAAGATGTTGTATGGGGCATACCTTGAGCCGCAAACTTGATTTGAATTTGCTACTAAACAATTGTGGGGTCATGGCTTGGTGCAGAGCCAATTGCATCTATTGCTATCAAATTGTGATCTATCACAGCTTGCCACCTTTGTGCATGCTGCTGTGTGACTGGCTACTTGTGATGTTTGCCAAGCTGTGCTATGTCAGCTGTGCTGTGGCCAACAACCCAAGTTGGGCCTGCCTGGGGGTTTTGTGGCTGTGAAAGGAGTGGGCATTGGGCAAGGAGCCCTACAAGTGTTGACTTGTGATTGACAGGAGGATGTTACGCGTGGATACTTGTGACACCCGTCAGGCAGTATCTGTTACTAAGCACCAGCAGCTGTTGGCTCATCCTGGTGGTGTGTTGCAGCCAGGAGCGTGTGAATGCTGCAGGTGTGTCATGGCTGACAGGCTCCAAGCAGCAACCCTTTGTACGTCCATTTCAGAGTCCGTTAATCCCTGAGTCTCACTGCAGGAGCGCTACTGATCCACTGGTCAGTGCTCTGTCAGAGCACAGTCATTTCAGCGCATGCATGTGGTCGTATGACACAGTCTGTCAACGTTGCACCCTTGCTTACTGCTGTTTGAATGGTCTTGCACTTGTGGGCTCTAGCTGCTCACAACCTTGCGGAAGCCTTAGCCTGGTGTACTCACTGCTGATGCATCAAGTTGTGCTTTCAGTGGCCTGTTGCTGTGATTGCAGGCGCTGTCAACAGCGGACAGAATTTCTGACCTGTTACTAGTATATCTCTCTAGTAGAGCTGCAAACGCTCTCTTCTAAGTATCAGTAATCTGCTGATTCATGAACCTGGCCAGGACTTGCGAGTCCTTGCAAATCAGTCTGTCGACTCTGATACTCGCAACAAGAGCAGAAACTGGCAGCGGCAAATGCATCCAAGTCCATGCCAGTCCATAACAGTGCATGCGATATACTGTCATAATTTGCATGGCTGAGAATCTCTTACGGTTGCCAACATCGGCTGCTTAAGCTTAGGCCCTTTCATGTGCTGTGACAAGGACGGTATAAACAAACATCGGGGTTGCTGAGCCAGGAATAAGTTATGTAACTCATATGAAGTTGCGCATAAAGGAAGAGCAACCTACCAGCAACCCACCAGCAGGCTTCTCCCTTGTGTATGGCGGGTCCCAGTCACGTCCCGGCGGGTGTGACGTACACTCATGTCAGGCTGACTGTGCTGTGCAGGCACTATATCTATCCTTCATTGATGGCTCGATAGGCAAGCTTTAGACAATTATCGCTGTTGCACGTTATCCACAACGCTGCCAAACCCAGCGCTGCTCTTTTCCGGAAAAAGGCGCAGTCATTGCAGTTTGGTGGTTTTTCTGTGTGATACGGTTATTTGCATCATGTTGTGGTGTTGTGCCTCCCGTAATGTGGTTGGCAGGCCTGCAGTAGGCCCTGCTGTGGTTGCGATCAGGCCCAGGGCGGTTGGCATGCGCCCTGCTCGTGCAGCAGTGGTGTTTGCATCTCGTGAGCGGTGAGCAGATTCAATCGCGCCAGATGTATGATGCTTCTACTGTGCTCGATAAGTAGCCATGTGACGGCAGTTGCACCAGGGCAACAGTTAGTAGGCATTGACTCTGGGTATTAGTAGACACAAACTGACCAGCTAGCATCAACCTTTACCAGCAACTGCCACTGTATAAAGAAATCAAAGATATGCATCACAGCAGCTGCACATCTTGCCGTGAAGAAATATTTGGCATCCAAAGCAGTTACTGTGGTGTGTTCTTGCAGTGCTGATGAGTTTGCTCCAATGGACATTCAGCCTGAGCAGCAGGAAGCCTTCTACTCTGATGAGTCGCTGAAAAAGGACACACCAGACCAGCCAAGTGCGGCAGGTATCGTCTAGTGGCCTCTACTAGATGGTATGATACTACTGAGTAGCAAAGGCCCGGGTGTTGCCGGGCATATAACAATGCTCCTCACACAAAAAATGCCAACCTCGTGTCTTCGAAGACAGCAGCAGCAGGGCTGTTATGCACTGTTGATCATCCAGCCTGCACACAGAGGCGGCACAGACTATTTCAAGTCTTCTGGGTCGCATCATCATATCATGTTGTCCTATTGACATTGATTGGGCTGTTGGCAGGTGAGGCTACACAATCCCGACTGCAGCCCCAGGCAGAGCACAACTTTGACAAGGTTGTGTACAAGGTTGCTCACGAGGCATCAGGTAGCCACGGCGTGGGAGGGAGGTTTGATGAGGAGCCGTTCATGCCAGAGGAGCCTTACAGGTGATGCCATCTGCAAATGGCTTGCAGGGCGCTGCTGTTCAGCACTTGTGCAACACTGTAGCGCCAGCATGGCAGCAGCAGTATGGCTTTTCTATAATTTGGACACATGTTAGTCAACTTGCTGCAGCAGCACATGCCCTGTACTTTCAATACAAAGTACTATAAGAATACCTTAATCTTTGTGAAGCGATTGACATTAGCTGCTGTCTGTGTTTCCACCCTGTTGTTTGGCAGTCCCAAGCCCAGGGAGCGTGGCCATGGTGTGCCACCTCACAAGGACGGCTCCAACACACACGCACCAAACAGGGAGTGAGCTGCCAGCTGTACTTGGGCCAAGGACATGTGTACACGGTTGCTCAGAAGCAGAAGGTGCTGCTCTTGAATGTTTCTGTGTGCACTCTCGTCAGTAGCTACGTCAGTAGCTACTGACTCTCTCTATAGACTCTGTGACTCATAAGCGGCAAATTATGCAGGTCGCAGCCAGCGTATTATGTGAGGGGCCATGTACTGGAAACAGAGTGCTGTGTCACAAAACTCTTAGTTAGTGTGTTACTCAGCTGTTTTTGCTGGGTCACCCAGAATGGCACGGTAGATCAAGGATTACATTCCAATTGTTGTTGGAGTCCTGCTTTACCAAAGCACTACTCCACTGGAGGCTCACACAATGGGACAAAACCGTTTTGTCCCATTGTGTGAGTTGGTTTGATACCACTCTCACTCATGCTGAGCGGGCTTTTGTGCCTTGGAGACATCTTGGTGTGCCAGTGGGGCTGAGCCACCAAGTACCCAAGGGCCTTGCAGCTGGGATAGGTTAACCTCCCTGTGATCAATGGCCGAGGTCAATGACATATTTCACTTCATCGCATGGATTGCGCCCCTGATGGGCATACAACGAAATAACCCTTTGCCAAATCGTTTGAAGCAACAAATCTGAATGCGGCCCAGTCTGCTCCTGGCGTCACTGCCGCCATGTGTACGTAATACATATTGATATGTAAAAGCCACCAGCCTCCATTAGCTACTTGGGACAAAGCTCACTAAATGGGCCACTTTGCAAGTTGACAGTCGCAAGACATGCGCAAGATCAGGACCTATGGTGATGCATGCATACTCTGCGACAGAATATGGCCGAAGCATTCAGGTCTCAGGGCTGCCTGGGAATTATCAGAAGACATGACTATACAAAGGGGCTCTAAATGCTATTGCTTGGAGCTGCCATAGTTGAGTCAACCTGGAGTTGAGAGATTCCCAAAACACTAGGCCAATGCAGCTCCCACACTCAAAGGCACTTGCATTTCTGCTGCATGCAGCAGATGCGCATCTGCTGCCAGCAAGGGTGCAGCGCAGTGTGGTCATCTCCCCACAGAGTGGCTTCATCCCCTGAGGGAGATCCAGTTCAGATGTGGGGGTTGGCTGAGCTACCATGCTTCATCATTCCTGAGGGCCTTGCGGCTGGAAAGGGTGACAACTACTCTACTCAGCATCTGAGTCCTGCTGAGCTCCTGCATGCTTTGTCACATAGGTCACATGGGTTTGGGATCTGCCCCCTGACCACTCATCATTATGCCTGCATCTGCTCCAGCTGCCTTTGTGCATCACTGGTCAGCCGGCGCACCGCCGTGGTGGCACAACAGGCAGGTGCAGATGCTGTGGGCAACACCACTGGCAACTGGGAATTTGCTCCATATCTGGGGTTGTTCACATACTCTGCTGCAAACTGCCTCAGCACAGGCACACCCTTTGCTGCACTCATGTCATTGGTTTCTGATCGCAGCAATGCCCTGGTCAGACTGCCTTCCTGGTGTCTCAACCTGCACACATACACCCAACATGCAGACTACTTATATCGAAAACTGTGATACCATGTCAAGTGAGCTGCATGCTGCTCAGCTGCAAACTTGCTTCAGCTCCACACTTAATGATAAAAAAATACAAACAGAGACAACAGCCAGCTTGCTCAGCTGGGCTGGGCAATATCACCCTAATCAACAGAATGCGACATTCTGCTGCCAGTGGAAGGTTGATAGTCCTGCAGTCAGTCAGTCAGTCAGTCAGTCAGTCAGTCAGTCAGGTAGCACCCCAGGTGGCTGACAAGTTGTACACAGGTGTATCATGCCTGCAGGATGCACCTGTGTATGGCTGGCAAGCACCGCTTCATGTCTGCAAATGTAATACTGCTTTGGTTGTCTACTGTCCCCTCACAGAATCTGCTGGAGAACTGGTCACGCGTGGCAGCACCAGCTGTAGCCAAAACGTCTGCTGCTGCATCAAGTGTCAGTACTGCATCACGACCTGCAGTCACATGTGAGTACAGAGCCAGGCTTTGTTTGCTGCTACATACAGCTCGGCTGAGCTTGCAGATACACTGCAGTCTGAGCCTGTTCATTATATGCTGCAGTGTATGCAAGGAGATACATTTCAACATTGGTGTCCAACGTCTTCATGCAGACCTGCCATCATGCACTGAACCCAGCAGCCAGCTCCAACTTCTCACTGGGACATCAGCCTGCAGTGACCATGACATGCGTTGACCCTCATCGCCACCACACCTGTGTAGCTGTCCCTGTTGTACTGGCTGATACTGCTGTCCATCATGCTGTAAGCTGTGGGGTCTGTCTCAAGCAGCAACTTCTTGAACCTGTCTGCATCCATCAGTGGCTGAGTTTTGGGTGATGACTGCTGCTGCCTGGGGCTGCCTATGCTGCTGTTGTTGCTCAGGTACTTCTCAGCTGCTGCCCTGATCCTGCAAGTCAAGGCGGTACAGCTCATCATCGTTTCCATTCAGCAATGCAGCTCAGCTGGCAGGGATAGGCAGAAGTACCTGCACCACTATCACTATGACAGATTGATTGCGGCAGATATCCCAGTATTTGACTTGATGCGCTTTGTGATGTACATCATATGTGTAATAACTTGAGGCAGAGTCCCGGTTGTAGCAGTCTCAGTAGCGTTCGACAAACAGCGTTCTCCATACTGTGTCACAGCATGAATGTTCCAGATTACCTGCGAGCTTTGCGCAGGGAGACAGAAACCGGCTGCTGCTTGCTGGCATTGGTCTTCTGTCCAGTCAGCACCAGCAGCACCATCAACATCTGTGCAGGCAGTTGCTGTGCGTACTGGAAAAAGGTGGGAAAGTCAAAGCCCTTTAGGTGCCCTAAGACTGTGTTGCTTGGGGGCACTGGCTCTTCTGACTTGTATTCACCCTGGACTGACCTGCAGTGTCGCGCACACACTCATCCTAGAAGTCTATGCCAGAATGACAAGCACCAGGGTGTGGCATGTCTGTATCACCTGCTAAGAGCAGGAAACCCGCCTGCTATATAGCAAACTAATACAGTCATGTGCAAGGTGTGCAGCGGCGCCTTGCAAGGGATGTATTGTGTGCTAATACTTGGTCCGAATCCCCATATCATGATGTTTGAAGTGTACAGTGCCAGGTGTATTGCGTCTCTTTGCATGCTGCCCAACCCACCTCACTGCACCCTCACCAAGAGCTTGACAAACAGTGCTGGTCAGCTGGTCTATTGCTAGCCTGTGATTATCCGTCACGTTGTGCACAAAGAACTTGATTGCTGGCAGCAGCAGACTGGGGTCGTCCTCAGTCGCTCCCTTGCAGAGCTTGCACTCATGCTGCTCGATCGCTTGCTGCTCTTGTGCATGTCCACTGCTGTCACCAGGTACAGGAACTACTGCTGACTCCAAACCTACATCGTCAGTAGCAGGAGGTCCTGCTGTTTCCTGCTGCACTGTGCCTGCCCCTTGTGATTCTGGGTCAATATCTACTGCCTTGCTTGCTTCCTCCAGAATCAGCTCCGCCGATGCAGCTACTGAGCCAGCCACTGATTCAGCAGCGGTTGCTGCTGTTCCACTGACCAGAAGGTCCCTGTAGTCAGCTTCCAGGGCATCATGCTTCGTGGACTGGGCACCAAAGCAGCAGATCTTCATGGTGTAGTCGATTACAGGCACAGAGCTGTGCACATGCGCAGTCAAAAGGTCCGAATGACGTAAAAAAAGGTGGTAACATGATACTAGTCTGATAATGCTGTGGCAGCACGTACAGCCCCGCATCTCAGCCATAAGGTCCGCGATGCTGCCATGCTGGGGCAGCAAAGACGGGTCCGTACATGCAACACTGCTGCGAGATCCACTATCTTGAGATTAACTAGAACATGTACTCTGATACCTTGTATGCAGTATTTCACGTCGCCCTGCTTACCTCAAACGCTAACCCGCCTAAACTGGGCAGCCCTCAAGATACGTCAATTGACCGTGTCTATATAATTCATACATGAATCTGAATTAAACAAGTAGAACTACATCGGCAAGCTGTGGAAGCAATGCAGTCAACTGACTTGCGTACAGTACGGTCTAGCAGAACCGTTGTAGCGTCTGTGTAACTTGATCAGATGCTTCTTTGCATGTATGACATTGATTCCTGGCGGATAAGAGTAACCACAGAAGACAATCACGGGCCACATGCACCACTGTTCACCGGCCCGGACAAGCGTGGTACAACAAACTTGGGCCTAGACGTCCATTTGATGAACTTGCCCATGCTAGCAGCATACTCAGGCATCATCAGCTGCTCCAACACCTCTACAGAATGTGATGTACCAGCAACATAGCTGGTTTCAGATATCAACTCTTCTGCTTGAGGGCTCTCTTCAGGTTCACTCTCATCGCTGCTGGTCCTGCCATCTCCTGATGATTGGCTAGCCAATCCCAAGCTTACAGCGCTGCCCCAATTGATGTACGTGACAGGCAATTGCACAGCCTTCATGCTGCCTCGTTGCTGCTGGGAACTTGCAGGCTGTCTGCTGCTCTCGCGGCCGTTCTTTTTTCTGCCAGAGCTGTCGCACACCTCCTTGGTGCCCACAACAGCAGCAGCGGCAGCAGCTGTAGCTGCAGCTGCAGGAGGCAGCTCCTGTTCAACAACAGGGGTGTTGAAAACCAACTCATTCACTTCATCAGCATCAGTGCTGTCCACCTCGATGTTGCTACCACTATTGTGGCTGGGCCCCTGAACTGCTATTGCAGCAGCAGCTTGCTTCACAGCTGCTGTTTGTATGTTTGCCAGCCCAATGTTGAGCCATTGGCTGATGGTTCGTGCCAGTGACTGCACCTTCTCTCGGCCAGGAAAGGTTCCCTCCTCAAAGCGATAGGACAGCCACAACCACAGTGCAATCACCTGGTGCAGCAGAACAGAGGTAGCTGCATCAAGACCATGTGCTTGCACTGACACGATCACAAGCTAGCCATGCTCAGGCAGCTGTAGTAACTTCCTGCAGTGGTAAGCGATCCTCAATAACTGGACTGCAGCAGAAAGCGCTGTTTGCTGCATGACTTGGCTGCAACATTGCTATTGCCACAGCCTCCCTGGTTTCAAGTCCACTGGCACCTCCCTCACCTTGTGGAGGCTCTCTGCCTCAGTCATCTGCCACTCATGCATTGGGGGTCCAGGGGGCATGAGACCCTCATTGAACACCACAGGGTGCCCAGCAGCATACGTATTTGTAAACTCCAGGAAAGCACGGCGTTGACGCTCGTCGTATGTATCGACAGGTGCATTGACCAGAGTGAACTGGTCAGCGAGGGAGAGCCCCTTAACCTACAGCAAAGCAGCAACACATCGTCACAACCCAATCCTATGCTGCAAGTGCTCATCGTCCTCAGCAGGCATGCAGCCTCAAGTGTGCTTGCTGCTCTGCAACTGCAACACACCTTGCCAGATGTTACTACAGCAACATTTGGACAGTGCTTCGATCCCAATAAGTAGCCCGGCTGCTGCTGTTTAGTTCCTGCATACTGCAGGATACCACCTCCTCACATAGGGCTGAAATGCTGCATATCACAAACTGGTGGTGTCAGAGACCTCTGCTGCTGTTGAACACGTCTGATACTCACTGTAACAAGCACTTGTGCTGCCTCCATCATCTGCCTTTGATTGCACAAGAAGTATTTTCCATCCAGTCGGGCCTCAGAGTCCAGCTTGCGCAGCAGCTGCTCCAGGTTGAGCTCAGGAAACTGAGCAGACAGCAGCTCCATTGTCTCATACTCTGGTGCCAGGCCAGCAGCTGGAGTGTGCAGCTTCTCCACTGGAAGTTCAAGAGCCTTCTTCAGGACAGGCAGGTCCTTATGGCTGAAAGTGGTCACAGAACCTTCAGGGTATATACTGCATGGAATATGACAATGCAAGGTGTTAGCATGCAGTCTACCAATTTTTCGGTCATACAACCTTCACGCAAACCATACTTCACCCAGCTTGGTGTATGGTACTGGTGGTTATGCAGCACATCAGGCAATTTCCTTGTTCCCTGTGCCTGACCTGTTTCTCCTGCCTGCTCTGCCAGCAATCTGCTTCACCAGTGACACAGGCACTGGCTGAGTGCCACGGGCATTGTAGCCCTTCTTCATCAGGGTGGTGAAGATGACACGCCTGATGTTGAAGTTCAATCCCAGGCCTATGGCATCTGAGGCGATGAGCACGTTCACATCTGAGTGGGGGTCATTGAACAGCCGGGCCTGGGAGACACCAAAGTGCGGCAGCAGGGAACACCAATTTCATGCCGGCGCAACAGCGGAGGGTGCAGTCCCAGTAACAGTGCAAACCCTGCATGATCGCAGCCCTTGCAGAACTCTGTCTGTTCACAAGACAACATGCTGCGAGAGTCAGTGGATTTCTCAACTTGACCCAACCATGGGTGCATTTGGACCAAGGGTGCATGCAGCAATGAGCAAGGCAGGCATGGTTTCTGCTGTGGCCCATCTTGAGGTGCAGCAAGCGTTCCAGGCACAGCTTAGTTGCAATCTGAGGAGTTTGTCAGTGGTCAGCCTGGTGATGCGGAGGAAAGCTACCTGGTGTCTACGAGTCTCAGCTGGGAGGGCTCCGTACACGATGCATGTGCGTTGACCAGTGGCCGCCTCTATAGCCTGCAAGAATAAGACAACAACAAACAGTGATCGACTAACCATTGTTGGTTGTGAGCAGCCAGGCAGAAAGACAGCAACCCTGCAAATGTAGGTAATGCCTGCAAAAATAACAGCCTGGCCTGGGCACCATGTGCGTACCACTGACAGTTGTCAGTTGAGACTGAGGTGCTCCTCCACATGCAGCATCATGATGCCTGTTCAAGGAGCAGGAGGGGATGTAGGGTAAACATTACAACAGGACTTTCCATTTGATATTATCAGTCATCAAACCCGACCTCCTTGGCTCCTGATTATGTGGAAGGAGTGGCTTACCTGCATTTATGGCATGCAGTTGTGCAATAACCCGCAGCTGTGTGTGTCTACTTACTCTCCTGGTCTTGTAAATGTTCTTTCTACTAAATGCAACCACAGCATCCCCAGGTAGTACATCTGACCATCCATTAGGCAACCCCTTTTCATCCAGGTTCAAGGGAGTCATCCTGCGTCAGATGAAAAGCAACATGTGTGCTGCCCTTAATGCGTGTATGCCTGCAGTCCACAATGCCATTGAAGGCTCATGCAGAACAGCAGAATTGGATGCCACATCACAGGCAGAAAGGTTTGCCAGCTGTCCACAGTTGGATGACAGCAAGACTGCATGCATACCATCTGATGTGGCATTGAGCCTCACTTATCCTCTGATCATAACAGCAGCTTCATGCTGCCCTAATGCCTGACTTAGACCTCCAGACTGCTGGCCAGCCAAGTGCTCACCTGGTGTACGTGTGCAGCTCAAATTCATCTCCACAGAGACCCGTGAGATGCCGCACCAGACCCACTGCTGAGGTGTCGCCACAAACATGGATGGTGTTGGCGGGAAGCCCAAGCAGAGCGCGCGTCCATGCAAATCCACGCTGCTCGTCACCAATCAACTGAACCAGCACAGTGCACAAGGCATGCAGGAGGTTGTAAGAAGACAGAAAGCACTAGAAGGCACAAAGGCACTGAGGTGCACAACACTGTGAGTGGCAGGGAGTAGGTTCAGGTGTATATATCTGTTGTAACCGTGTGACTGCCACAACACCGCTGACCGCTGTTGCAGGTATACCTGGATCTCGTCAATAACTGCCACATCAGCATGTGAGTTGAGTGCTGCCATCTCCACAGTGCATGACACATGAGCACTGCCAGGAACCTTCAGGACCTCCTGACCAGTCACCTGCAAGGCAGCAACAGCACCGGCAGCCAGGCACCAGGAACATGAACATGCAGACAAGGATACTTTGCAAGTTGGTCAGGTTTGCCGGATGACATCCCTGGCCTCACCAACCACAAGCTGTGGTGCACAGCAGGTGATTCCACAGCATGTTGCTGGCCCAGAGCTCCTGCTGCGCTCACCAGATCGCAGTACACGCCCATATGGTTGAGGGTCTCATAGACCTCCATGGCTAACAGCCTCAGAGGGGCACAGTACACGCCACGCTCAGCAGCAGCAAGAGACTGCAGGGCGTTGTAGGTCTTGCCACTGTTGGTGGGACCTGCAGGAACACAGAGGGGCTCAAGTGGCCACAATGCTGCACACATCTTGTTGCTTGGGATGATGAAAAGTTGACACCACAAGTGTCTGTTGGGAGGCATGGCTTGAACCAGGCTTTGCTGCACAGACTTGTGTGCTTGCAGCAGCACCAACCTGGACATTCAGCTACTGGCTGGTCTGCCCACAATAGCAAGAGTCCGCTGGTGCAGATGATGTCACACAGGTGCAATAGTTCAGTCACGATAGACAGGCAAGCGCAAAAACAACCTAATGCTGGCTGCATGACACCACCATGTGTTTCTTGCTCACCCCCATGGTAGACGACCTTCCTCTTGATGGCTCGTGCATACTGGTACCAGGTGTGTGGTGATCTCAGGTCCAAGGTGGACACCTGAGCGGCATACAGCTCAATCTCCTCCCTGCAACACATGAAGCGACACAATGAATCAATCACACATGTCATCAGCACAGAAGCAGTTCAGCTGGCAATCCACATTTCACCAAGTTTACACAGTCAACACATGTTTTGCTTGTGGGTTGAAAACACCCCCACATTGAACAACAGCCTGACTGGAAATCACACAACAACTAGCCGCTGGCAAGTCGTGGGTTTGCTGACAAGAAGGATGCAGATGTTCGTTCAGTAGCAAATTCATGGTGCCCCAGACTGGTGCTTACTTGTACTGCTGCTTGCAGAACTGAACAAAGTACGGCAGCAGCAGCTCCTCAACTGCAGAAGTATATCTGATATCAACAGCACCTGCGGCTGCAGCAGTTGCAGGTTCGTCTGCTGCTGTGGCTGCTTGTGCAGTGCTTTCCTGCTGCTCAGCAGCCACAACTGCTGCAGAAAACAGCTGGGCACCTCTGAGAAACATCGCTGCTGTGAGACCAGGGGTTGCAGCCCGGGATATGAACCTCTTGAATGATTCAAGTGCCAGAGGCAGCAGCTGCAGAAAGCAAAGTCCAAGCAGCAACCTCAGTCAGGTGCACTGCACGCTGAAAATTTCAACACTGATTTCAAGATGGGACAGCACACTCCATTCAGGATGATGCATGCAGTTCAGCTCCATGCAGCGACAGACAACAACACATCTTTGACCAGGTAGCTGCAGCTGATCTGCTGACTGTCTCTGAGGCTAGCTCCAGCATAGCTCACCTGCTTGGGCATCTGCAGGCCATGATCCTTAGCCAGTGTTCTCAACAACCCCTTGGATCCAACCCTCTTGATCAGCATGTACCGCTCCCGGTAGGCATCATCAGTGATGCGGACGGCACTGCTCCTGCCACTGCCATGCTGCTGCTGCTGGCCGGTTGACAGCTTCCACCTGTCATACTGTACCAGCTCATCATACGATGGCTGAGGAGTAGTCTGCCAGTCTGCCAGCTGCTCATACTGCTCAACAATGTGGGGCAGCAGCAGAGCAACGCTGCTGGCAGTTGGGTCAGGAGTGCTGCTGCTGCTGCCAGGACCTGGTTGCTGCATGGCATGGAGAACTTCGGCTGGTATCTGAAAGCCTTTTTGTCTGCTGCTTTTGGGTGTCTTAGGTGCTGGTTTTAGGGTGAGGCCCTGTTGCTGGTGAATTGGTGGAGGTGGCTGATCTGGAACATCATCAAAGTTCAAGGCTGCTGCTGCTGCTGGTGCTTCTGCTGGGGGGGCTTCGCTGACAGTTTCTTGTACAGTTTCACAATGCTGCTGCTGGTGCTGCTGTTGCTGCCACTTTTCTGCAATTGCAATGTCACTGCTGTTGCTGGCAACATCTGGCAGTGTGCAGTAAGGTGTCCTCAACGCTTGCAGGAAAACACTGTTCCAGGGCACCTGTTGATGAGGTCAAAACCGGCACATGTGGCTACATTCAAAGCCAACTTTTGTGCCAGGATATAGCAAACTCGGCACTAAGTAGACATACAGCTGGGGCTATGGCTGTGGTTGTTGCAGCTACTGCTGTTGTCGGCGCTAGCATTGAATACCACAGCGTTTGTAGATGATTCAACTTTGACAGGAAGAACAAAGCCAAAAATGCTGCCAAAGTCTCAGCATTGAGTACCATGATCAGTATGCAATACCGTTATCCGAGGCATGTACATCATGGCAACAGTACAAGCAGCTGATCGCCATAACTGTGTGTGTCTGAGTGAGCGTTGCTGCTGCCTACATTACCTACCAGCAGCTTGCAAACATGCTGCTGTTGACCTGCCCACCTGCTGGTCACCAAAGGCCGCCGAACATCTCAGCTTCGCTGCGTAGAATACGCATCTAGGCGATAGCTGCTGCGAAACAACGCAAGGCGCTACTTGGGCTGTCAGTGCTGCTGTTTGCAGTAGCTGGGTTAGTTGTTTCACCGCATGTTGCCGCATAGGTGCTGCAACGCCCAGACAGTCCTACAAGAGGTTATTTTGAAGACATACGAGGCCAAGCAACAAAAGGGTGGAGTTTTGCGGAGGCAGCAGTCAGCGTGGTGGTCCCTGAAACTGTTTATTGCCTAAATCTTCTGCTGCTGGCTACATGATTTTGTCTAGGGATTGCATAGACTGTATGCGACATCGGGATCACAATCGCTTGCAACTTTCCGAGCAATGTACTTGCAGCAGCCCGTGACCCAGGTTCAGACGCAGTACAGCAAGTGCTCAGGTATTGAGACTCATCACCATCTGAACTTGCTTCATCAATTGTCTGACAAGCCCTCCACTATAGCTGGCTTGATCGTCTGTGGCCAGGTGTGCTGCGACACTGTCTGCGAAATTCACTGCCCATCGGCCCCACAGTGTCTGGTGGACATTTGATGTAAACAACATAATTTTGATTGCACGATGAACGTCTCCAGTGGTGGACGCGCATTTGTTCAAGCCCGGCCTGGTCCACAGGTAGCAATTGTTGTCCCTCGACTGCGAGGCGCAATCATACGCCAAGTGCACTCCTACATGGAACCTCAAGATGCGTTTCTTTGTGCAGACTGCTGGTATGATTCTTGGAAACAGACTGCTGCAGCAGGCTCCAGCCCTGCTGCCAGCCATGCGCAGAAGCAGGCTGGTTGTGGCCATGGCAAAGCAGAACCAGAAGCAGGGCAAAAAGGAGGGAGGAGGTATGAGAATAATATCATCAGTGTTTAGTCATGGTAACAATTCCATTGATGCACACCCCAATGGGCAGCTGGTTCGTGAAAACGATGCAGCAGCTGTCACAGTGTTGCTGCAGCAATACAGAGTGTAGCATGCTTGAACAGGGCCCACGATTGCCAGGTGGGCCCCCGTGGAATGCCTTGTGAGATGAACATTATATCTGGACCTGTAGCTTGTTGCAAGAAGTTGCATTTGCTGCTGTGTCTGAAGCTGGAGGTGGACCTTACTCAGCCACTGTGACAACACCAGTGACAGAATTCAACCTGCGGGCCAACAGCGTCGTACGTGAGCCACAGATACAGGATTACTGGCAGCAGCAGCAGGTGTATGAGAAGCTGGCAGCTGAAAACCCTGGGGTGAGTCAACAATGCAGCCTTAGTCTGACCATGGCTTTGGCAGCACAGAGGAGTTTGACAGCAGCTGCAGGTGCAGCAGCGCACCTGTTTTCGGCAAGCTGATCAGCATTCACATCAAAGTCTCAACAGCAGTGCATGCAAGACAGTCTGATGTTGTTTTGTCTGCATGGGGGTATCTGTACACCCCATCAGAAGCTGTACTCCTGAGTTTTAAATATTGCCAAGTGCCCCATCCCACATAACCCACTCCTGTTGAGAATAAGCACCGCCCGGCATACTTTGTGCATGGTCAGAAGCAGGCAGCAGCAGATGTCAGCAGCAATACCGCTGGTCTTGGATGGTTATGTATCTGCTCATTCCTTCCTGCAGGAGCCTTTCACGCTTCATGATGGTCCTCCATATGCCAATGGTGATCTGCACATCGGCCATGCTCTCAACAAGGTGCTCAAGGACATCATAAATAGGTACCAGCTGCTGCAGGGGCGCAAGGCAAGGTGAGAGTCAAGGTGTAAGCTTCAGGGATCAGAGTGATCATGGAGTGCCTTGTCAGTGTGTTGTAGCCGCAGTGTTTATATGTCACACATGAGCCAACATCAAGGACTCAGGACCCTGCTGTTGACATCATCAACCATCATCAACATCAACCATAAGCACCCTGACCTTGTGCCCCCCATCCTGATGCCGCTGCTGTGGGTTGTCAGGTACATTCCTGGATGGGACACCCATGGTCTTCCCATTGAGTTGAAAGTGCTGCAGTCTCTCCCAGCATCTGAGCGAGCAGCCTTGGATACCCTGGGCCTGAGAGCCAAGGCAAAGGAGTTTGCACTGCACACGATTGAGCAACAAAAAGAGCAGTTCAAGAGGTGAGTCAAGAGGTGTGAAGGGACGCAGTTGGTTGCAAGCAGGAGCTAGGTGCGGGGATTGACCAGGACTCTTCACCTACAGTCTAAGAGGTCTCAGCAGGTCACAGGGGACATTTGTGCATGGGCTCAACAAGTTGCCAGCAAACTGCAAAGCATCAAACCCCTTGATGCCAACACCTCTGCTTTGTGGGTTGCGTCCACTTGTGCTCAGGTATGGTGTGTGGGGAGACTGGAGTCGGCCTTACATCACCCTGCAGCCTGAATATGAGGCAGCACAGCTCAGGACGTTTGGAGCCATGTTCCTGAATGGGCACATCTACAGGTGAGCAACACAGTGGCAGCAGCAACAATTTTACAATCAACAAACGCCGCTCTAACAGCAGCAGTGGGACGTTTACACTACTGGAGCTGGACCATGTTCCCTGATATGTAATAGCTACAACTTTACTGATCATGCGGGCCAGCTACGTGGGCACTGGCAAGTTGTCACGACACAAGTGTTCATCAAAGTGTGTACTGCTCTGCTGTTGTCACCTGTGGCTAGGGGTAAGAAGCCTGTGCACTGGAGCCCCAGCAGCCGCACTGCTCTGGCTGAGGCTGAACTGGAGTATCCCGAGGGGCACACAAGCAGGAGCATCTATGTGGCAATGCCAATCACGGTGTGTGTGTGGTGGTGGGTGGTGGTGGGGTTGTGCATTGTAGCGCCGTGTGCTGTCAGTAAAAGCAGTGAGTGCAGCACAGATGAAGGGCATGCTATGGGCTGTCGACCTACTGGGCGGCGTAACCTGTCAGACTGTAATCTCAGCAGCATGGCAGCTGCTTGTCATCCAATGATATCAGCAGCCATCCACCCAGCAGTGAAAGGAGAGCATTTCAACTTACCAGCACCAACACTCGAGATTCTGACAAACTGACCTACATGCACAGGCTGTTGGTGACAAGATGCCAGCTGATGCGAAGGAGCTTCTAGCTACCTCCGGCATCAATGCTGCATTTGCCATCTGGACCACGACACCCTGGACTATTCCCGCCAACCTGGCAGTCGCAGTCAATGCCGACCTGGACTACTGCTTGGTCAGAGCAGAGGTAGGAGATCAAGGATGCTGCCCCTCCGTGGGGTGTACTACACCCAAGATGCAGAACAGAGCCTTTATGAGAACGTGACCGCCTGCTGGCTGCTGTCCATTTCTCCAAAGGTTAGGGCCTGATGCAGCTGCTGCTGTCACTGATGGTGCCTGCAGGGTGAAACTGCCACTGGATGGCACAGTGACCACTTGATTGTGGCAGAGGCCTTGGTCAACAGCCTGGCTGAGAAGTTCAGCGCGCCATTGCAGGTGACTTCAGGGCATAACACGATCATTCTCCATTTTGTCCTGCTGAGTTATGCTGGGCTGTGCTGCATGATGACGCGCCATGCTGAAAGCAGTGGTGTGTCCTGCAGCTGGGTTGGCTGTTTACCTTACGACCCGCCTACTTCCAGGCACAGACCAGCATCATGCAGCAGCACCCAGTGGTAAGCAGTTCTGCCAGGCTGCCAGACCGCCTACAGCTGCTGGGCGTGCTTCCTGCAGGTCCTAGCCACATTCAAGGGTGAGTGCCTTGAGGGCTGTCACTACAAGCACCCCCTGTATGAGCGCATCAGCCCGCTGGTGATTGGTGGCGACTACATCACAACAGACAGCGGCACAGGACTCGTTCACACAGCACCTGGACATGGGCAGGAGGACTATCAGGTACCCACTCAACTTCTGCGTACCCCTTCAACTTCCGCACCTGATGCTGAATCCAAAAACAATGTGCATGGCCCGCTGTCAACAATGCTGTGGTGTGCAGAGGCCTCGAATATCAATCGCAGCTGGCTACCTGACAGAAGATGGGTAGCCACAGCTGCACGTTGACCATGCTTGCCTTACAGTGTTATTGCAATTACGGTGGTGTTGCATGTGTAGGTTGGTCTGCGGTATGGCCTTCCCCTGCTGTCTCCTGTTGATGATGCTGGCTGCTTTACCGATGAGGCGGGGCCAGACTTTGCAGGATTGGCAGTGCAGAAGGAAGGAAATCAAGCGGTTGTGGAGGCACTTACATCAGCAGGTATATATCACTTGTTGAAGGATAAGGGTACACCTTCCTCACTATCCTGCAAGGTCTCTGATGATAAGCCTTCTTATGCAGATCTCCAACTGCGTTAATAGAGGGAATTATCGATGGGGTAGCTATTCAGTGATGGACCCCTCTGCAGCTGTTACTTGCACCAACCGTTTATGGCACAATCAACAGGCACAGTGATTGAGCAACTGCTTTGGGTGCTGCCCAGGTGTATTGCTGAAGGAGGAGCAGTATGCACACAAGTATCCTTATGACTGGAGGACAAAGAAGCCGACCATCTTTAGGGCAACAAGCCAGTGGTTTGCATCAGTTGAGGGATTCAGGTAAGCAGGCCATTGTACTAAGCTGATTTGGATGCCGTCCAAAGGATGGAGCTTGGAGCCCCGGCTGTGGCACAGCGCCAGCATAGAGTTTGGGGTGCCTAAGTGCTTTGGTTTGGCAGCCGAAAGTCTCAAATGCTTGGTCGATGCCAGCCAGCAACTGCCCCTGCATGACAGGGTAGAGCATTGAAACACAAACAGAGGCGTGTGATTGGTGCTGGTTGTGTCAGCGCCCTATGAGCAATTCTTTTAATCTACTGCAGGTCTGCAGCGCTGGAAGCCATTCGTGGTGTCAGCTGGGTTCCTGCTGTGGGTCAGAACCGCATCACTGCCATGACAGAAGGTCGCAATGACTGGTGCATCAGCAGACAGAGGAAGTGGGGAGTGCCCATACCTGTTTTCTATGATAAGAAGGGTGCGTTTGAAGCCAGTGATGCAACTTGCGCTGTTGTGCTGACATGTTGTCCACACAGTTGTAATCAGTTAGCAGCTATTGTCCAGAGCATTTCAAACCTTGCACCTCTGCAACTTCACCAGAGATCAGAAACCCCCACAGTGCCCTGTTGGTGTTGCAAGTGGAAAATCCAAACTGAAAAGAACAGCATGTGTGAGGACAGCTTGTGTGCTACTCCTGCTAACAGGCGAACCCCTGTTGACTCAGCAGACCCTGGAACACATCACCTCGCTTGTGGCTCAACATGGCAGCGATATCTGGTGGACGGCATCAGTTGAGGAGCTGCTGCCTGCTGGCCTGAAACACTTGGCTCCTGAGCTCACCAAGGGGGAGGACACCATGGATGTCTGGTTTGACAGTGGCAGCAGTTGGGCGGGTGTGGTGCAGGCTCGGGAGGAGGAAGGGCTCAGATTCCCTGCTGACCTTTATCTGGAGGGCAGTGACCAGCACAGAGGTACAAAAATGCTGTTGCGGCCGCACTATGAGCACTCCTCATGATCAGCGGTTGCAGGATGCATTTATTGAGGGCAAGGAAGGGGCGGCTGCCACAACCTAGTGCTGCAGACGGCAGTTTGTATTCAAGTATATTTTTCCCTTGCTGCTGCTGCTGGTTGCTGCACTGCAGGTTGGTTCCAGTCGTCGCTGCTTACTAGTGTTGCTGCCACAGGCAAGGCACCCTACAGGCAGGTGCTCACGCACGGTTTTGTTCTGGATGAGAAGGGCAACAAGATGTCAAAGTCACTGGGCAATGTGGTTGACCCGCGTGTGGTGATTACTGGTGGCAAGGATGACAGAAAGGATCCACCATATGGTGCTGATGTTCTGCGGTTGTGGGTGGCTAGTGTGGACTACAGCACTGATGTGATGGTGAGGCACAGCAGCACGTGTGATGCAGCAGCTTGCTATGTCATCCTTGACAGTCTCTACCTGCTGCAGGCTGATGTGATGCATGGACAGTCACTGCATATGCAGATGCTGCAGGAGGGATGATAACAGAGGCTGACTCTTGTCAGTGTGGGGTCACGCGGTGTGCAGCTGCTTTGCAGTATCATTGCATCTGTACATGGCCTTTTTCCCCGCAGATTGGTGCTGGCATTCTGAAGCAGGTTGCTGAGGCATACCGCAAGCTGCGAGGCACTCTGAGGTTCTTGCTTGGCAACCTGGCTGACTTTGACCCCGCAAAGGACGCTGTGCCTTATGAGCAGCTGCCAGCAGTTGATAGGTGGCTGCTTGCAAAACATGCACAGCTCATGGCTGAGGTTAAGGAGGCTTATGAGACATACCAGGTATAAGCTGCTTTTGGACTAGCAAATATGATACATCGTTGCCAACACCCTGGAGTGCTCTTTCTATCCCCTGGGCTTGTTTTGGGCCATGCTTGCTCCTGTTTCATGCAGCAGCCAGAAGATGACATACACAGCTGAGCCAGTGCATCCATCTGAACCCATTTGCCATGCCTTCAGGGCTTGTAGCAGAATCTGTTTGCTTTGCATCAGAAGAAAATTCACAGAGGCATCTCATGCTGCTGCTGAATTTGTCCCTGCAGTTCCGCCGTGTGTTCCAGTCATGCTTGAACTTTGTGTCGGGGGATTTGAGCAGCTTCTACCTGGACACGGCAAAGGACCGCATGTACATCCAAGACACCACCAGCCACAGCAGGAGGTCATGTCAGACAGTGCAGTCAGCGGTACTGCAGGTCAGCATAGGCGCTAGGGGCTGTTCCTGCAAGCATGCGTGACCAGCAGTGCACTGCTTAGCTGCGTACGGTTATTGTCACTGACTGGCCAAAATCATGTAAAATCGTCCAGATAAGACCACAGTAAAGAGATTGTGTGTTGAGCCGGCATGGTTGGTGATTTGAGCCAGCAAGTGCTGCATCGGTCTGTCGGCAGCAGCCTGTGGTAGTTGTGGCAAGATGTCTAGACAGAGCATTTGTTGATGTTGTCATGCTGCAGGGTTTGTTATCAGCCATAGCTCCTCTAGTACCTCACATGGCTGAAGATGCCTGGCTCAATCACCCTCACAACGGCAGCAACAACAGCAGCAGCCACCTCCCTGCCAGCGTGTTCCTGGCAGGATGGGCAGTGCCTGATCAGCAGTGGAGCAGTCTGTCTGCTGATGCCCTGTCCTGCTGGTCTGCGCTGCCAGCTGTCCGTGAGGCAGTCACAAAGACCCTCGAGTTGGCACGTAGGGATAAGCACCTTGGCAGCTCACTAGAAGCATCAGTAGTCTTGCATGTTTCGGATTCAAAGGTTGCAGCGTGGTTGAAAGAGCTGAACAGCGCAGGCAATGCGGCAGATGAGCTGAAGTATCTGTTCATCACCAGCAGCGTGCAGCTGGCTGATAGTGCAGAAGCAGCTTCTGCTGGTGCGCTGGCAGTGAACACTGTAGACACTGGCGCTGATGTGGCTGGTGTTGTGACAGCCGGGGTGCAAAAGGCTGCCGGCAGCAAGTGTGCCCGCTGCTGGATGTACAGCACCCAGGTAAGTGTGGCCACAAAATCTGCACCACACCTTTAAAATGCTTGCTTGATTGCAGACTATTTGCAGTACAAACCTTGACATGCAGCCGTTCTGGAGACTGCAGATGGATTTGAGCATTTAACACGGCTGCAGTTATCGTCATGGCTACCTGCATCCTTAGTCTTCGCTTACTCTCTGTCATGCATGGGCCATCCCATTCGGCCAAAAGCCTTGATGATGGCAGCATGATGGATCACAGTAGTTCTGATGCTAGCTCTTCACTGCTCTTGCTTGCAGGTGGGCCAGTTGTCTGCTGATCATCCAGAACTGTGTGAGCGGTGTCACCCAGTTGTAGAAGCTCTTGGCTTCAAACTGCCAGGGACAGCAGCAGCTGCACCTGTCACAGAGAAGGCTACAGCCACAGTTTAAGCCCAGGTGCCTCTGGATCAACAGCCTGATGGCTGCGTAATTTGCTCAGCTGGCTCTTATCTTAGCAGCAGCTGCAGGGGCATTGCCATTGGTGAGTTCAGCATGCTGGTGGTGGCAGTCACTTGTTATGCTGCTGGTGCACCTTTGCTGCCGTGTTTGTAACAGGAATTTAGCCATGCAACAAGTTGAGATGCTATGGCAAATGCGCTGACATGCGTTGGTTTGTCACATGTGGCTCAGCACTGTGGCAGGAGCGCAGCCACAGCAAGTGAACAGCACAATCACAGCAATAGCAGCTGATAGTTGGTGTACACAACAGAGCCTCCTCTCACATGTACATCAGTGCCTGGGACACTGTGTCATGACAGCTTTACTCCATGCTTGGACAGGCTTAAGACCAAGCCTTCTGCCCGTGTCATGTTTGGTCAATCTGCGTGGCAGTTCTGTGAATTTGGATGGGTGATCGCGTTGAAAGGGTATGTTATTCTCGAGTAACTCGTCTTCAACACGTACCTGCCGCCTCCAAGACCCGAGTTCACCAGCTGCTGCTGCGAAAGTCGTGTACTCTACATCTCAGACAATTTGAAATGCCTTTGGCCTTCTAGTCACTTTACACCACTACTACCAGAGTGTCTCGAGCTACCGAAACGCGTTTCGCCGCTTGCTACACTGCTGCTGTAGTCGTACAATGACCTACTGGCACTACAGTTGCCGCTTGACCTGGTGACAGACATGTTGGTGTTTGACATCAATGCGATCAGCTTCTGTGATTGTATTTCAGAGTACTGAGATCTGCTGTAACCAAATGCGTAGTGCAGCACGGCATCTTGTTGCACGGTTAGCTGGTGCCACAGGTCCGCAGTCTCTGGTACACAAGAGGGCAGCAATGTGTTCGAAAGCTGCTCAGTCGCACGAAGACAGCGTAGAAGGCAAGTGGTCATGATGCTCAGGCTACAGCTTCGACATCACTGCATTTGTTGCTTTCATGCGTGCTGGCTCGAACAATGCAGTGTTCTTGCTGGATCCTCGTCTCATACTTCAAAGAGAAAACCTACAGGTGACTGTGTTGATTACGTTGCACCAGTGCCGACAGCAGCAGCAACTGCAAAAGCAGCAGAGCTCGCAAAATAGCACATGATCACCCTGAGCGTAGTGCAGTCCCATCAACCAAATGCCGACCTCTTGTACACCTCATGCATATCTGGAGTGCTACTGGTGACATTGCAGGACTTGATGGGCAACAGGACTTTATACACCAGTATGAAAGTTCCCAGTGACTTCGTCAATACACTGTCACAGGCAAGCTCTTGGTCACCTCCTGAGGAGTGCCTGAAGTTGCAGCAGATACACCCACAAAATAGGCCTTCTCACGCATCAGCTGTTGTCAGTCTGCCATTATGCCATATGTGTTGTTCTCCGGCAATCACCAACGAGACATCTGTACGTCTAACCTTGAAACTTGTAAGGCGGTCACCTTCGATGCGTCAGCATACTCTCCCCGTCAAAAATTGCATCATGCTTTGCTGTGCCATGCTTTGCTGTGTCATGCTATGTATAGTAGGCGCACAACACATGATCAGCTGTTGCTGGCTGTGGACATGTTGCAGCACAGGGTTTGATGGAGCTGGGTGACATGGATGAACCTCTCAACAGCTGGTGAGCAAACAGCTACGTTCCTGGTCTGTGAGATGCCCGGCAAGGCAATACTCAATAGCAGCACATTAAACAGTCTTGGCTGACCGGCCACCAGTGGCATGTGCAACCAAATTGTGTCCATGAGTCTTACAGCACTACAATGCATATGACACCTATCCCAAAGCGCAGATCTACAACAGGGGCAGTTACAGAAGCCATGTCAGGTGTCATACAAGTTTGCTCATTGTGTATTCGTTGCTGCATCAGGTATTTTGGCAAGAAGGACGAGATCTTCAAGTACAGACTTGTGGGCACACATCCAACCATGTCAGGTCAGCATAAATATCAGTCAATGCATCACTTGCTCTACCTGCAGGAGCCAGTGGTCTTGCCAGCAGCTGTTTATGTATCAGCAGCACTGCACTGTGATACCCATTGATGCCAGAAGCCCGAGTGCCGGGCTTCAGTGTGCTGAACAGCAATATGATTCCAGTCAACTGCCGCTGTCACCATCAGGCTCCCTGTTGATGCTGCTGCTGTTGAACATCACACTGCAGGCTTCACGTGCATCATTGATCAGGAGCAGCTGTCTGCCCTGTGTGCTGGGCATGACACAGCAGGGCTGCCAGATTGGGAGGACTTCAAAGCAGACATGAAGGCAGGGAACATACACTTCCCATCAATCAGAACACCATTCCTATTTGCTGGTGAGCAGGACTTCTCGTCTTCAGATGCAGCAAGCGGTTATGTTTGGGGGTTTGGGCCGAAAGCCATGTTACGTACTTGACATCAGCTGCAAATGAGGCAGGATTATGACGGCGCATAGTTGCAGCAATGAGCAACAGTGGCTGCTCATGGGCACAGGCTACTCACTGCATCATTGTTGGCAAGACGCACCAGCAGGGACGTTGCTCACTTGAGCACAGCCGCTGGACGACTTTTGCACTGCAGGCACTATACTTGACTCCCCTGCTGCAGCTGTATACCAGTTGAAGGAAGATGGCAAGCTGGTTGGAGTGGCAATATCATCTGAAGCAGCAGGGGATTACTGATGGGCTGCCAGCCGCTGTTGAAGAACGCTGGTTGACTTGGAGGGAACAAGCTTGTTGGCATGGCCCACACACACGAGACATGAAGGCCCCAAGGATGCATTTAGCAAAATGGGTATGACCTCCACATTTCAGAGGACTAAGTTGTCTTGATCATCAAGTGATGCTTGAGGCGCTGCTCTTCAAAACAGGTGAAGGCATGTACAGGAGTAAAATCGCCTCTAAATGGCGCGGGGCAGATGACAGACTTGGTGTCGCAGATGGGAGCTACAGACTTCAGCATAAGGCCATGATGGATGGCTCAGGCTGATCCATTCAGCAGAGCTTGCTGGTCTATGCCGAATAGACCAGCAACATAGGCCACAGCCGGCCCCTGCAATTGATATTAAGTGGCCAGAGTTAGAGCTGCACAAATGCACCACAGATTACTCCTGGTTGCTGATTATGCTCATTTTTGCACTCTGGCCCAAGTCTGAGCCTCTAGAGGTGTGTATACTGTCTTTTGTTGGTTTCAACTGCATAATCAACCCCTACAGCCTGCATTCGGCCTGTTGGAGGCTCAGCAACAACCAACAGGCATCTATGTGCTGCAGAAACAGAGTAACAATTTCCTGTGCAATCTTCCGCCGTCGGCTTCGGCAAGAATGGCTGAATTGGCAGTTGTGTTACTTCCGCTGTCACTGATGATGACTGGGACTCCTGGTAACTGGCCAGCAAACTGTCATGGCGCAGTGAGGTGCGCCATGGCAGTACATATGAAATACACAGTGTTGTTTACACCTGCTTTGCTCTGCTGGAACAGCTTGCTTCTCGCATAACCAAGGCCTCTGACGTAAAGTCTTCATGCGCCGTTCGTAGCTTGTCGCCTTCCACATTGAAGATCTGTCTGCTCGACTTATTAACCGCAAAAAGTCTTTGCACCAGCAAGTCCAGGAGCTATGTCCCTCGACACCTCTCGCAGCGTTGCAGAGCCCCGCCAGGCGCACAAGCTTGATGCAGATAGGCTGCTGCTATACCTACAAGAGGCTTTACCAGTGCTCAACAGCTACCCCGGACCTCTCCGTGTGCAGCAGTTCCAGCATGGCCAGAGCAACCCCACCTACCTGCTGCAGCTGGATGGTGCTCAGCCAATGGTGCTCCGCAAGCAGCCTCCAGGGAAGCTTCTTGCTTCGGCACATGCAGTTGATCGGGAGTTCCGCGTATTATCAGCGTTATCTCGTACAGCAGTGCCTGTCCCAAGGCCCCTGTGCTTTTGCACCGACCCAGCTGTCCTTGGCACACAGTTTTATGTTATGGAGTTTGCCAATGGCACAATCTTCACCAATCCCAACCTGCCAGATGCGGGACCACGAGATCGCAAGCGTATTTACAGCAAATTGGTAGACACTTTGGCTGACCTGCACAGCCTTGACCCTGCCAGCCTGGGCCTGCAGGACTTTGGGAATCCTTTGCACTACTGCAGGTAAAGGTTACCACCAACTGCTCTGTTGTAAATGTCAACAGGCAGCTTCATCTACAGTTGCTTCAATCAACTTCATGATGTCGCGTTTAATATCTCAGCAGTATATAACATGCATGCAGCTTCAGTTGTTGGGACATGTGCTATCGTTGGTAGTGCGCTGCCTGTTTCACAGCTGCTGCACAGTGTGCACTCCCAGTATGCGTATGTGCATATTCTGTTGGAAGGGTTGCTGCAGCGCCTTTCACGATCTTGCATTGGGGTTTATTGCTGCTGCAGGCGTCAGGTGGCTCGCTGGTCCCAGCAGTACCTTGCCTCCAGGCCTCAGCCCTCACCAGCAGTGCTGCAGCTGATTGACTGGCTGAAGAACCATGTGCCAGCAGAGGATGCAGCACCACCAGCACCAGCACTTGTGCACGGAGACTACCGGCTAGACAACCTTGTGTTTGATGAGCAGCTGCAGGTCAGCAGGACCCTCCTCTGCATCTGTGCTCAACACTGCTGTGTGGGATCAGGACCGCGCCTCACTCATCCAGCTAAAGAGTCCAAGTTTAGGTTCCCATGTGCGGCTCCATCCTCATTATCTAGCAGTGTAGCCAGCCAGATGTGCCATGGGGCTTGAGTCATAAGCAGAGCACGCCGTTGCCATTCACTGCCCAGTTTGGTGCGGTGTCAGCGCCCTTCAGTAGGCAAGAACAGCACTTCTTTTCTGTGAGCTACAGCATCATGATGGCAATGCTTATGCATCTACTGTGTACTGCTGCAGGTGATAGCTGTGCTTGACTGGGAGCTGGCCACAGTAGGCAACCCTTGGGCTGACGTGGCATACCTGTGCATGGCCTACCACTTGCCACCAGCTCTAGCACAACTCTGCTTGAGACAGCCACTGCCAGGTGAGGCTTGGAAGACGCATATCACCAAGTAGGCATCCTCACGCTGCAGCAGTGCTGCTGTAGTTGCTGCCTGGTAGCCTGTCCCCGAGAGTGCACAATGCGGGCGTTACCTATGCAGGCCAATACAGGAAGCTACAGCACGTGGGGATTGAGCTTGCAGACTTGATGTGCCTGCATCGCAGTGCAGACAAGCCCACAACAACAAGCATCTGCTGCACAGCAAGGTGGACCTTGGTTCATGTCTGTTTCTGCAGGCGGCATTCCTCCACCTGAAGCACTGCTGCAGCGATACTGCAGCAGCCGAGGCCTCTCCCAGCCATCGCCTACGGACTGGGCTTTTTACCTGGCACTCAGCATCTTCAGGCTGCTGTCTATCCTGGCAGGCAAGTTGGCATGTTGCCTTGATGAGACCCCGCAGTACTTGTACAGGCGTGCCATGTGCCTGTGTCTTATGCACAGTGGCTCACACATGGTCACCTCAAACAGCTATGAGGAGCTGCTTGTGCAGCATGAGTTTGCAACACGGAGTTACACGCAATGTGTTTCTGACCTGTAAGGCCATGTGTTGTCTGTTTCCAACTGTGCAAACAGGTGTCCAGGCTCGCAACAGACAGGGCAATGCTTCATCTGCTGCAGCAGCTGCCATCAGCAGTGATGCAGTCCTGCATGCGCTCTGTGATGCTGCGCACGGTATCATAGCAGGTGTCAGCAGCAGTAGCAGCAGTGTTGCCATGTCTGCAGCAGCTCCAGCCGCAGGGCCCATGGCAAGAACAGCAGCAGCAGGTGGAGCACCGGGCCTCTCTGTACATGTTTCTCACAGCAGCAGCAGCAGCAGCAGGAGTAGCAGTAGTGCCCCGGGTCATGTCATACAACATGGAACTGTCAGCAGCAACCTTCATGGCAGCAATCCTGTGCGGCAGCTCTCTTCAACTGTCTCCAGCAACTACCCAGGTAGCAGCAGTAGTGGTGGAGGGAATCAGCCGTGGGTGCTGAAGGCCCGTGCTGCTGGTCTGGGAGCCCCCAGTGCTCGTGTGCAGCATCTGCTGGGTGTGCTGAACCAGTTTATGGCAGAACATGTTTATACTAATGAGCATGTCTTTGAAGAGCACGCCAGCGGGACACACAGGTTGGTGCTGTCTGTTGCATTGTTGTTTGTGTTGAGCACAGCACGACTACTGTCTGCAGGTCTGAGAGCTCATGGTGACAGGGCACACAGGCACACAACAGGTACAGCCTGCTCTGTGCCGCAACACAAAAGTCTCATTGGTAGTATTTGGTTTTGCAGCCTTCACAAAGAAGCAGATATCAACTAGGAAACATCTGAGGCTTCAGCTCATCTGTGCTCACACATGTCCAAGGAGAGCGAGTTGAGAGGTTTGATGCTGTGCTTGTGGCTGTTTGATGCAGGTGGACCATCCACCCGCTGAATGAGCAGTTGAAGCAGCAGGCAAAGGCTGCAGGGCTTTGGAACCTCTGGATGACAGCCGGTGAGTGGGGGGAGAGTGCATGGTGGCAGGCACAAAGAGTCAAATGTGTTCTCTGCTGATGTATATCGCTGATGTATTCGGCTGATGTATATGGCCAACATCATGCTGCAGGCATGGCCGCCAAGCTGCAGCTCCTGCTTCAGGAGGTGCCCGAGTGTGAGCGGTCCACTCTGTTGGGTGCTGGCCTTAGTCATCTGGAGTACGCACATCTGTGTGCTGTGATGGGCACCAGCCTGTGGGCACCTGAGCTGTTCAACTGCAGTGCTCCTGACACCGGCAACATGGAGGTCCTGGCAAAGTGAGTCAAGTCACAGACTCCAGGGTGTGTGCGAGCCTCTGTCCATTGATCAATGCCTGAACTGTTGTGCTGCACAGGCTAGTGGCTGGACCTAGGAGGATTCGCCACAAACACACTGACTTAAAACACGCACACACACCCATGCACAAACGCATACAGAAGATCTTTGCACAGTGTCCTCCACAGTACACAGGTGTCTCTGAACCTGGCTCAGGGTATCGACTGGATGGAATCTCTTTGTATTCAAGCTGTGTCAGCTGAGCCTTCAGGTACTGCAGTGTAGAAAAGTTCGACTTTGTGCCGTCTGCAGGTATGGAACTCCAGAGCAGCAGCGCAAGTGGCTACTGCCGTTGCTTCGTGGCCAGATCAGGTCATGCTTTGCAATGACAGAGAAGTTGGTTGCCAGCAGTGATGCCACCAACATCACATCAGAGATCACCCGTGATGGTGACAGCTACCTGGTCAAGGGACTCAAGTGGTGGACCAGCGGTGCCATGGACCCCCGCTGCAAGGTGCGTGTGCAGTGACCCATGGTTCACTACCGCATACTTTCGTAACTGGCCCCCTTAACGGGTCCGGTGCTCAACATATGAGCCCCCAACAGCCCCTACCGCTACCATCACACAGCCTCTGCAAACCTAAAACACATGGACATCTGAACCTGCTGTGTGCCTGCAGATATGTATATTCATGGGCAAGACAGACTTGTCTGCTCCCAGTCATCGTCAGCAGTCTATGCTGCTGGTGCCAATGGATACTCCCGGGGTTGAGGTCATCAGGCCGCTGACTGTATTTGGTTATGATGATGCACCTCATGGACATGCAGAGGTGCGCTACCACTGGTTCATGCAACTCTGATGTGGATCAGGCTGATGCCAGTGTGCCCCATTGTGATGGTTGCTGGCGTTGGCCTTGCCCCTTCAGCTCAACCAACTGCAGTGTACCATGTGACCAGTGCATATTCCCACAACCATCGTGCTTGGTGGAACCATAGCTGCCAGCGACAACAATCGTTGCTGGTTTCTTGACTGGTGATGCTGGCCTTTGACAAAGATGGGGTTTTGTCATGATCGTCACCGTTAGTGCTGCTGTTGGCTTGTGCTTGGGCGCCATTATGTGCAGGTGTCCTTCGACTGTGTGAAGGTGCCTGTCAGCAACCTTCTGCTGGGTGAAGGTAGAGGCTTTGAGATTGCTCAGGTAGGCATTGGTTTTCATCAATGAATGGTTGACTGCCCCGAATGTCTCGACCGACAGCACTTTCCCTGGATATGACGCTCCAGGTCACTGCTTTGATGCCTGTGTCAGAACAGGTCTAGTGTACAGGTCCGCGCCGGATTGGCATCCTGTGGTATCATGTGGATGTATCAGGCACTCAACAAACAGTAGTGTTTGATGGCTATGTGGATTGTTCTGATAGACACTCCTGTGATTACGTTTCACTTCCTCTCATGACTTGCCTCCTGCCCTTCACCTGCCCAGGGTCGCCTGGGTCCCGGCCGCCTTCATCACTGCATGCGCCTCGTGGGGATGGCTGAGCGGGCGCTCGGGCTCGCAGCACAGCGCTCACTCCAGCGTGTGGCATTTGGGCAGCCTCTGGCAGCACAGGGGGCCCTGAGAGAGGTGTTGGCACGTCAGAGGGTAGCTCTGGAGGGGGCGCGGCTGCTGGTGCTGAATGCTTCTGACGCACTTGACAGGTGTGTCATCAATCACTGGCAGTGCTGGTCTACTGTTGTGGCTTGCATAAGGTGGTGTGACTTTGGGGAGGCCTGTACCACAGGTTGTGTACGGTGGCAGGTTTGCAAAGCACAATTCAGTAGTTTTGTATAGATATCACACCTTTGGAATGCATAAGGACAACGCTGTCTTTCGGGCTTCACTAGCTGTTCCAATGCATTGCATGTGCCAAAGCCTGGCAATAAACTTGGATCCTGCTGTAGCAGGTGGAGGCACAGTACGGCAGTATGACCAATGGGCATTACATCCACTTTGACCTGCTCGTGCGTGATTTGCTGCCCTACCTTCATTCACACCTGGTGGTTGTTTGCCTGGCCTTATTTGTCACTGCTGCAGTGTTGGTCACAAGGCTGCTCGCGGGGAGATTGCCACCGCCAAGGTTGCTGCACCAGCAGTTGCCCTTCAGGTCATCGATGCAGCAATACAGGTGTGTAGTCTGGGCGCTGATGCTCAGGACCATGGTGGTGACATCTTTGAACAATAAAGAGGATAGGCATGTTTCGGTGTGCAAGCACCAGCAAGATTGTCACTTTCTGCTGTGCTGTCTCAATGAAGGCACATCTTATGTGTCTGAGCGAGGCACCAATTGTGGTTATCTGACAAACAAACCAAAGTGTGTCACGCCAAGAGACCACAGCTTAACCCCTTGGCTCACTTGTGCTGTCTACAGATTCATGGTGGGGCTGGTGTGAGTCAAGATGTTGTGCTGGGCCATCTGTATGCTGCTGCACGTACACTGCGTATTGCTGATGGGCCTGATGAAGTGCACCTGGGCACTTTGGCCAAGCTGGAGCTGGAAGGAGCAGTGGGAGGGCCAGTGGAGCTTAAGAAGATACTGTCAGGCAGTGCCGGCAGTGCCAGACCGAAGTTCTAATTATGTCGTGTGCTGCTGCCGGTGGCAATTGTATGAAAGAACCAGCCACAATGTTGCTGTCGCTGCAGCTGCAAACACGTGTGACTGTGCGTACAGTTGACATGCTTGCAAGCATTGGTGGTCCTTCAAATGCCCTATATGTTGATCACAATCACAATCACAATTCTCCAGCCTGGACTAGACATTACCACCCTGTGATCTGTTGTAAAGCAGTCTAAAGCTCCAACTGCGCAGTGGTGCATGCACCAGTGCTGGTATTCCAGTCGACTTGCGCAGGTCCCCGTTGGGCGTCATTCAGGCTGCGGTGTCTACAACAGCGGCATTGGTCGGGTATGTATTGATTACTACGGACGATCCTGTGGGCTGCATGCTGCGAGTCGGAGCACGTAGTTCATAAACACTAGTACAATTGGACATTGCAACTTGACGGTCGGACGGACGGTCCAATGAGCCCAAGGTCGGCTGGGCTGTGCCTGGCCACCTGGCTGGCAACAGTTGCCCCAATTATGTAGGGCTTTAATGCTCTAATCGGTTGCAAAGCGGTTTGGATCGGTCCCTGCAGATATCGCCAGCAGATCTGCTCTCTAGAGTGCAGAGGACCGTCCGTAAGTTACAATTGATCTTGAGCACTAGTTTCTGCTGATAGTTGCGGCCAGGGCCCTGGTCACAGCCTGCCGACCGGATGAAGGGAACACACTCAGTTTCTTTCACAAGCCACACCAGCATTTGATCTTGGACAGATTGAAAAGACAACTGCTGACACCGCGTTCACTCAGCAGCACATTACAGTGCATGCCAGAATAGGCCATCTTGCATACAGGTCATGACAGGCTGATCAGCTGTGTCATAATACAACCACACTGCTGATACAGCATTTGCCAGCAATGCAGACCATGCCTGTCTCCATCAACTGCTTGATCATGGCAGCCAACCCGGGACAATAGCAGACAGGAGTGGCAGTATGTGCCAAGGCGACCTTGATCAGAGAGGTGACAAGTGAACCTAATCTTAAGAGCAGGAGCTGCTGCTGAAGACCTGAATGCAAGCCAGATCAAGCTGGCTGGGAGTGCAGGCTTCAGTGGAAGAGCATCACTCTGCCAATGGAAGATCTTGGTATTTCCATTGCTGGAACCCTCCCTCTACATGTTTAATATTCTTCAGATCCCATCCTGCCTCCTCATACAACTCGTAGATGGCCTTCAATGACCGACTTTCACGACCAAAAGCACGCTCAGGGTCTGCAGTGGGACAGCACACACATGACAGTGTCACGGGCAACGCAAACATTAGCTGGCTGTGTTGCAAAATACCTGATATTGGCTTGTGCAAGGTGACAACCTACTCCATATGCAGTTTACTGCTGTCATCATGCCGATTGTTGCAGTGCTCATCAGCTTGCAATGGATGACAAATCCATGCAGTAAAGAGGCCACTTGCAGTGACATGAATGAGTATGATACCCTGCCATCAGCTGCCTAGCACACCTGCAAATAGTTTCTTGTCTCTCCTGTAGGACACATTTGTGTCCAGCGTTCCACCAATGGCACACATCACAAGTATCTTGCTGTTTTTCTTCACAGTCTGTACCAGAGTTGGCCGGCAATGTCACAGACTGAGATATTAACAGGTCGCTGGACAGGAGCACATGCCCCGACAGCTGCTGATGTGGAGTGCCAACGAAAGACCAAGACAAGAAGACTTTGATGTGGAATGAGAACCACAACATTGTAAAAATGATATGAAACAAACTGCATCATACCCATGAAGAACCCCACTCCAGGACAGACAGCATATTTGATTGCCTTCAATTGCTGTACAGGCAGTGGATCAAGCTTGGCAAACGCAGTTGCTGGATGGCAGTGACCCAAACATCACCTGGCAAAAGTTGTCTACGAAATTTGGGTCCCTCTCAGTTGCCTTCATGGCAAAACTGGCCATTGCAATTTTCTTGATATTGTCCCACAGAGCATTCCCGGCAACATATCTGCGGCCAGCACAGAGCAAGCTACTGACAACCACACCATCTGCCATACCAGTCAACAAGGTATGTATATGAGCAGATATGTCAACAGGATGAAGTTGGCTAGTCTATGCAGTGCAATGAGGCCTCCGGATGCTCCTCTGTCCACATGCAAATGTTTGTTGCGATGTTTCACAGCTTGCAGGCTGATCCAGGTCCAAGACATGATCATGTGGCTTTGGCAGATCATCAGTAACATGACCACGAGAACAACTGAAAGTCTCTACCAAGTGCAACTTCACCTGTCCATACCTGTACATTGGCACATTCACGGCACCTTCTGCACTCATCTTCTCAAAGTCAGCTGCCAACCGCACATCAACAAGAGTCCAGCCCTGACGCTGAAGCTTGGCAGCCTGAAAACATGAAAGCAAGCTGCTGCCTGTCTTGCGTCCACAAAGACACGCCAATTCTACATACTGCCCAAGCTGAAACATCCCGGCCCCAAGTGGTACATCCACAGCTCAGGGCTACAACTATTCTGCACCAGCCATCTTCCCTGTCTCATTGCTAGGCAACACTGGTTGACAATCCTGATCACCAGTCACAGGCATACCTCTTGTACATCTACAGTCTTCAGTCCACCATCTGTGAGGGTGGTGTGCACTACTGGCCAGGCTTGGTAGGCAGAACTGCATGCAGCATGTAATTCATGGCCAGAGTAAGAGATGACAATGCCACAGAAGCATGCCAGTATGCAACACTGCCAGAAAAAGTTCGCATAGCATGCTTTGTCAGGAGTAACACTGCTGAATCTTGAAGGCCCCCCAAACACCAACACCTGACAGCTGCTTTGACACCAGCAGAGTCAATGTACTTGGCTTGCACATGTGTAGAGTGCTGGTGGCCTCATGCATTCTCGTCTGTGCTGCAGCTCTGCTAGGAGAATTCGAGATGCCCTCACCCAGTCTTGGGCTTAATGAGTGTGACGTCTTCTTGAGCTGCCAATCCGGCAAAGCGATCATCACGTACCCATCTGCGGACAACAGCAGAGAACCACTCAGAGATGCTTTACAAGATCAAACCATGCAAGCCTCAGCTGCATCCTCTGTGGGCGCTGACATGCATGAAGAATGAAATGCAACGAATGAGGCCTGCCATATGCCCGGAGATGGCTAGCAAGGAGAGCCAGATTATATCGTTGCGATTCACCTCGAGTTGGCAGGGTCCCACTTGAACCCAACGTTCCCTTTTCGTTTGGTAGATGTAGATGCCTTGGCTGTCACCGCAACTGCATGGCTCCTTCCGCCACCGCGGCAACGGATTGAGGCTCCTTGGCGGGCCTGCTGTGCCAGCGCCATGGCAGCAGTGTCCTACACAGATGGGCCACGTTTTCAAGCAATAAACCTGGATTTTTGGCAAGGTGATGTGACGCTGGCGCATTGAAATACGTGCTCAGCGGCAAACCTGGCAAGGCGCGACCAACGTTTCACCTTCAAACTGCCAGGCCCACATACTTTATAGGCCTGACAGTCAAGCTAGTCGCAACTGTGCAACCACGTGAAGCAGCCACAGACCATAACCATCAACCACCATAGATACTAGCGCGCAGGCTCATGTTAGTAGTGTACTGCAGCACTTTCACAGTGCCAAAGCCTGAAGGCCCTTCACTATGTTAGGGGTTTTCAGACAGAAATTAAAACAAATAAAACAAACAAAAAGACAGAAATAAAATAACAATAAATGAACTCCTTCACTATATGGCGCCTGAGTCCCTGCCCTGGTGAATGCTTCAGGTCAGTGAGCTCATGAAACTGCCTCCCCTGCGCAAACAATCCAGTCGTGCTCCTCTTATGCACTTCATCTTTACAGCTGCCGTAGCTGTCCAGCCTAGGCCTCCCTTTCATGCTGCCTGAACCAGCAGCCAATTCCCCATGTTCAGGGTCTTATTTCCCAGCAGACAAGCTAGGGGTGTGTGCCTGCACACCCTGTACACCCTCTGATGATGTTTGTCTACAACTCCCAGTTGGTCCAGGCCAGGCACTTGCAGGCCACACTGCTGGTGTCTCATCACTGACATGTGCAACAGGTTCGCTGCATGACCTGATACCACTGGAGCTGCGAGCCCTTCTGTGACACCCTGAACCCCGATCAGTCCGATGAACACCACCATATGCCACCCCTGCTGCAGCAAAGGCAGGCCTTTGGATATCATCCTCCTGACCCATCACCGGGCTAGAAGAAAACAGATGCTGGGCTCCCGCATATTGTCCATCACAGCTGTGAGCGTGGTCTAGGTACAGACTGCTGTTGCCGGTTGCTTCAATGCTCTCAGCAACAGGTGTCCCACGCCCCCTGCTGTTACCCCCCCAGTCATGATTGCTGCTGCTACCACTGCCACCACTGCTGCTCCTGCCTTTCAGGTGACTACCCCTGTGCCTGGTGCTTGCACCAGACAATGCCAGTGATGGTGCTAGATCATGCCAATGCAAGCTGTCAATTGATGCTTGTGCCTGGTTTGCAGCTATAATTTGGCTGCTACTGCTCTCATCAGCTGACTCATGCAGTGAATGCTGCTTGCTGCCCAATCGGTCTATTGCTGCTGCACTCAAGTCCCCTGGCTCAGGACATGCATCTGTCTCAGCATACCTATACCCCATGCCTTGAAAGGCGTCAGCATATGTAGGCCTGCCAGCATCATGTTTGACACCTGCACCAGCAGCTGAGTCTCTTGCGGCACAGATCGTAGCCAGGGGGCTGCCACTGTTGGGGCTGATGCCTCCAGGCAACCTAGGGGATGAAACTCCTGCCTCCGCTGCAACTGCATCCCTTGCAGCAGCTTCTGCAACTGCTGCCAACCCTTCCTGAGACGAGGAGAGCATCATGCGTGGCGCTACTCCCAAGTCACCATCAGTTGACCCTCTGCTGATCCTGATCTGCTGCAACGCAACCTCCGACTTCTGTGCCAGTTGCCGCTGCATACTTGACTCATCGCCCCTCATGGTGAACACCAGGCAGCTGAGTAAGATGCCACAGGGGATCCAGCCAGCTACAGACACATTGAAGGCCCCCACACGCCCCAATTGGTTGATGAAGCCAGCTACAATGACGGGGCCTAAACCTCGGCCCAAATCATCTGTGACAGATTGTAAGGCTAGCGCAATTCCACGGGTCTCCGGGGTGTTGACATTGATCATGATGGCACGAAGATTGGGGCCTGCAGACCACACAGAGCAGCAACAGGTGATATGTTGCCAAGGATACAGGCAGCAGATAGATGCGGCGCTTCTGCCATCCCGGCCCTTTGCACTTCTAGCAAGCCTGTTGAATGCCAGCTCAGACGTAGGGGACCAGCATTTGCAGGCCCTTAGCCAACTGCATGCTAATGTTGGTGCTCATGCGTCACTGTGTTTTTTAAGTTTATAGATGGCTCATTGCTGCTCTCTGAAACAGTAGGAAAACTTTAGCATTTCTGGTACAACTCACAAGCCCTATCACATGCATGTACAACAATGAAACCATTGCCATCCACCTGCTATGCTGACAAGGAACCCCGCCAGTGCTGACAGCACCAAACACACTCCAAAGCTGACATTTGCATTGATTATGGCCCATACAGGAGCAGTGCCGGCCAACACCGACAGCCCTGTCAGGACAGCCATGGATTCCTTGCGCCTGCAGCAGTGCCCACAACAACACTCTGTCTGGTGGAGCTGCGCATGTTCAAGGCAGAAGTCTTTGGCTGAAGCATGCCATCTGCAGCTCTCACCCATTGCTCAGCCTCAAACCACAGCCAACAGCTGTAGTATTCCACCTATGGAGACTTTGCTGCTGAAATGTTTACATAAGGAGTGAAGCTTCTCTTCATCTGATTACACCTTGAAGGAACAAAATGGGGCTCACCAATTATACAGCAGCTGACCTGCTGCTCCACCAGCAATCACCCCCACACCACACCCGATACCAAACAGCAGCACCACAACTGTAGCCAGCTCAACAGTCAAGCCTTTGTTGAGGTGCAGATAGTCGTTGATGTACGTCTGCATCACACCCCAGGGGAGACAACCAGGGAGACCCTGCAGGCAGAGTTTGATGTGAAGGCCAGGTGCAGCCAGGACACAGTGGTGCAGCCAGGTAGAATTTGGCCTACTTATTGATCAATTTTAAGTTGCAAGGCGATTGTGTCATACAAGGCAGATGTTTGGACAAGGCAAAGGCGGCAGCACAAGCAAAAGCCTGACATAAAGAGGGCCCTTTCATGCCGATGGCAGCCATGCAGAGCCTGGGGGTTGATGTTGTCCCACCCGGCATACCTGCAGAATGATAAGCCAGTTGCTGGAAATCCGCAGCAGCCTCTTCACCTTGCCCCAGCTCACACTTTCACTGTAGGCCGCGCCCGCAGCCAATTGGCCTGACAGCGCCTCTTCAAAGGCTCCTCTGGGTGGCTCTTTCGCTGTGGCCAACAAAACACCTGCTAAGGCAATTGATGGGGCAGCCATCACCACAAAAGGGACCTTCCAGTTGGTTGCTGGCCCCACAATACCAGCCAGCAACTGCAGGGCAGCAAACAGGTCTAGTGGTCCACCACTGTGAGGCAGGGCTGGAACAGCTAGAAGGAGCAAAGTGGATATTGTGATGGTGCATGATGCAGCACACAGTAAAGGTGGCAATCATTGGCGGCTGGCTGCATCCACAGCAACCTGTGCTGTACCTGCCCTCCTCCTATGCCTGCTCCCACAGCAATCTGCACCAGTGCTGCCATCGCACTGCGCTGACTGATGGGAAAAAGGTCACCTAGCAGGCTGAAAACCAGGGGAAAGCAGCCACCAACGGCTATGCCAGTCAACATGCGTATGAGGAAGAACTGCCACAGGGCTGTCACCTGCAGTACATCAACTGAGCCAATATGGTTTGACAAGCAAGGCTGCCTTTAGCCAGCCACCAGCATCAAACAGGTGATGAAAACATAGTGAGAGACTCCCTCTCATGCTAAAAACTTCTGGTAATGCATAGTCTTGATTGACATACATATACATGTTTTGCAGACATTGTGTGCATGACTGGGCTAGTTGATTGCTGGCAGCAGCGATCAGTGCCAGTAGTTGCTGACGCAAAAGTTAAAGCTCAACTTCTCACCCAGTACGTGCACAGGCAAGGTGTTTCTCCAATGATGATGATGGACACCAGCATGTAGACGCGGTTGTACTTGTCAGCAAGCCACCCACACTGCACATCAGCACAGCACAGAGTATCCAACACTTCTACTGATGTGATCTGGTCATTGTGCCATTGCTCTGTGGTTTTTGTATCTTCTTTTGATACCAGCAAGCCCGTACGACCGCTTTTGCCATGACGTGTGTAGCAGACACAGCAGTGCTATGGCTTTTACATTGCTCATATGCCTATTCAAGCATCACCTTGGCCAAAAGAACATTACTGTGGGTGCTGTACGCAAGGCATATTACTGCGCAAGGGCTGCAAACAGTATGCTGGACTCCCAAACGGACTTGTTGTACACTGCCTGTCTCTGTTGACAGATGCTTCACAGCCCTCTCAGCCATCTCACCACAAGTGCTGCTGGTGCGCCCACAATGAAAAAAGCTGCCATGAGGTATCCGCCCAGGTACATGTCCTTCTGCCTCTCATCAAGACCAAAGTAGGCAGCTGCTGCTGACAGCTGCAGCCATGAAGCAGCCAAAACTCCTTTCACCTCAGCATGTTAGACTGTGAATAATGCATGCTCTCAAGTTCTTTCCAACCTTTTGTTGACAACGTGTTTCAAGCCCTGCTTTTGTGATGTGCAGCTGCAGATTGGGCCAAACAGGTTTTTATGACACACACTACAGAAGGGTCGCTTTCCAGTGCTCTGCTTCTTTTGAAGATGTACTGGCTGCTAAAGGTTGATCTTTGAGGCTATCATTGCAGGCTGTGCCGCGAGGTTCCAGCAGCTGCTGTCCAGTATCAGTTGTGACTCACGTTTGGGGCCAACAGGTTTTGGTCTGCGCACAGCATGGCTGTGATGACTGCTACCAGAACCACCGTATATCTGCGCCTCCAAGGGCTGAATGGATGCTCATATTTCTGAGCAACCACCTTAGGGATCAGTGCTGCAAGCGGCAGTAATTTGAGCATTGACTAGGGCCGCCATCTTCTCAACCAACTGTGTGGATGTTGGAGAATGCAATATGGTGCCAAGCTGCAGAGTACTTGCCAACAGCCCCAAGGCGCTGCGGTATAGGTGATGAAGGCCCAATTTCACCCACAGAGGACAAGACTCTCGCTCCTAGACCTTAGGGGCTAGTTGTTGTTTCATCTCCACTAAGTGCACAGCCTCCCTACCCCGTTGCTGCACGAACCTTCCTGCACTCCACAAGGTAATCTTGATGAAGAGCCTGAAGTGAGTGTTTCGGCATCATCCTGCACGCTGCTCAGCAGGCTTGGGTACTGCACTGCCAATGTGTTGTCATTATGGACGACAGCAGGAGTGGCTTGTCCATGCTGCGCCATGCCAACATGCTGTGACCTGTGAGCTGTGATCTTCCGCAAAACTCGCTTTATGAGAGCAGTGTTCTGTCCATTGACATAGCGCGACAGCCAAAACGATGAGGTGTCAAGGTCCCCGACCAAGGACTCTTAGAGCGTCAATGAATTGTTGCCGAGAGCCTGTCCAACGGAGCGCAGCATACATTCTGTGCCATCGATACACTGACTGTTGCACTGACGCAATGGCTTGAAAGACATGATATTGCCCAAGGTTGCCACAAGCGGGAGATCAGGCGGACAATTATACGTGGCAGCGTGATATGATGGTTGCGAGTCAATTGCACCATGACCTGTGCAGCGGTTATGTGTGGGGTTTGCTTATCTGCGAGAAGTGTCAACAAAATATCTGTTGGTGCCTTCGTAGTGCAGCCAGGGAGTCCGCCTGAAAATTATGACACCATATTGCTGCCTCAGAATCTTGTGTCTGCTCGTGGCAGCGCCACTTGCCAGGCAATGAGACCCCACAAACAAGCGAAATTGATGGAACCAGATGCTAGCTCCAGCTCTGCTGCTGTACCGAGCCTATACACTCCTTTGTTTTTGAATACCGGTAACTTGTGCAGCGAAAATGCGCGCACGCTGCAAGCGTGTGCAGAGTCAATTCTGGAAGGTGCGTTGCAACGAGTTCTTGGTTGAATGCTCGATTGCGGGCTCAAAAATGCTTAATGATCATCAGCTCTCTTTGTCAGCACACATACCAGGTGGTACTGACAAAGATCAGCAGTGCGCAAGCCCTTTCTAGCAAGAGCACTACGAATGCTGGGACTGATGGCTTCACGCATTGAACTTTGCAGACTTGGAGGCCTCCCGCTCACTTTTAAGCGGTATGTTCAGAACATTTCTGCGGGACGCCAACATTCAGCCAATGCCAAAACACCACGACAGCACCTTGCGAGCCAAGCGTGCCAGGGACACAGAGATGCCCCTGACAGTCACTTTAGAGGATCTATATAGTGGAACAGTGAAATTAGTACCAGTGCAGCGCACAAAGCATGATGGCCGGGGGCATGTAATGCCTGTGCAGGAGCAACTGCAAGTGCATGTACAGCCTGGGCTCAAAGCAGGGACTCGGATAACTCTTCCTGGGTGAGCATCTGCTGGCATATCGGCTTTATCAGCAGTAGGTGCCTGTGAGGGCAGATAGCGTATGTGTGATTCGTGGCATGCACCAGTCGACGGGCAGCAAGCAATGTCAGTGCTTTGAAAGGCATACATACCTAGCTGTCAATTCTGTCCACCTCGTGGGCTTGTAGTTTGAATACGTCATCAACCTTCCACTGGTGCTGCAGGCAAGGCAACGAGGACTGCTATGGCATGGCAGCAGACCTCACGTTTGTAGTGCAGCAGCAGCTTCACCCAGCCTTCAGACGCCTGCGTGATGACTTGTACGCAATTGTGAACGTGCCTCTAGTGACGGCACTCACAGGTGGCCCAGTCAGCCTCAGAACCCTCAGCGGTCAATTGTTACAACTGCCTATCAGTGACATAATACTGCCTGGCAGCGAGCTGGTGCTGCCAAATCAGGGCATGCCAGTGTTTGGTGATAAGGAAGGCCGTAGGGGGGCACTGCATGTAAGATTCAATGTGCAATTCCCACAGCAGCTGAGTAAGCAGCAGCAGTTGCAGTTGAGGACAGCTCTAGCAGGCTGTGATGAGGTGTTTGCAGACAAGTCATCTGCTGGGCTGTCTGTACTGCCAAGAAATGGTCAGAATCAGTACCAGCAGGATGAAAATCACAGCTCAGGGTTGCAGGACGGTATGGAAGCCTGTGCTATGTGGTGCACCAATGACAGATTTCACCACCTCCAACAGCAGCAGCAACAGCCAGAGCCATGCATGTTAGGAGATGTATTCAGCTCAGGCGCTAGCTCGCATGGCTCTGATGTGTTCTTACCCTATTGTAGCAGCAGCTTGTGGTCTGCGGCTCTTAGCAGCAGCGCAGTCGGCTGCAGCAGCGTTGCTGGCTTTTCCTGCACAGGTTCTACCAGCAGCAGCAGAGAATCTGGCTGTCACCATCAGAGATAGCAACAGCAGCAGTGGCTATGCTGCTCGGTGAGTGAGGTGTGCATGTAGTCCTTGTGCGTCCTCAATACAGCCTCATAGTAAGGAGCTGTCGTGTGTACCTGATGCCTGATCCAGAGTTTGTTGTTGAGTCACTGCTGAAGACTTCCCATGCGTTCCTGCACAACAAAGGGTGTATCTGCCTGTGCCACAACCAAGGTGTAGGACTTCAAGCATGCCCATCAAGAGTTTGCTGATCTTGGTCCAGCATCGCCATGCATGGTGTGGTCAAGACTCTTGTGGTTGATGACTGCGTAGCGTGTATCAGCTGTACTTAGTAGCTAGCAGACCTGGCATTTTAGTCTGCCCTATACATGTGCAATCTGTCAATGGCTGCCCCTGTCACCTAGCAGGGTGTGTATGAGCGTTGTGTCCTGTTAGCGGACAATCTGTATTCTACATTCCCTGTCATGTAAGGTCACTCTGTTGTGCGTGCAGCAAACTTGCTTTGCTGTTGCAAAAGCTGACCTGCACCACTGCAGCCTTACTTGTTGCTGCAGCAGCATGGGACCTAGCTGTTGCCGGGGACCTGGGCTGTGAGACTGTCAAACCTGCATGCTGTGTGCCAACTGGGGCTAACAATTAAAGTGCCATTGCACACAACAATATTCAAACAGGGTGTGACACAGGGCCTGTCACGGACGGTCACCTCCCCTGAGCTTGTGAGCAGTAGCATAGCCTATGCCAAAGCACCCAACATGTTGACTCCATCTGACTCTGCAGTCCATGATCAAACCATCCATATTCATTCACCATGGTCACCAACTTGAAGGGTGTTCTGATTGATTAGTGCTCCTTTCTTTCAAACATTGAACTGTTACTGGTGGTATGTTTGGTCTGGGATGCTTGTGACACCAGAACCAGGCTGAGTGCTGGTACAAAGTACTTCACGGAAAAATGACCTGTACACCAGTAGGTGTTGTTTGTTGAAGTCGCCAGCAGCATTTTCAGTCTACATGCGTGGCAAGTGCCTTTTGTGGTTGCGAAGACATGTATGTGTTGTTAGCTAGTATACTGTACACTTGTGAGATCATTGCCAGTCATGTTGTTATCACCTTTGTCGTGGTTAAGTGTACATCTTACTTGAAAGTTGAAGTGCGCCAGGATGGTACTGTCCTCACTGGGCGAATCGCACAGGTGTGAACTTTGCAATAGTATTCAAGTTGCCCCTGCCTGCCAAATCTGGCAGTCAGTTGCTGCTTGGCTTGTTTGTATTGGACTTGCTTGCTGTCATCTGACATCAACCTGACACACTGGTCAGTGAGTACACTCAGCTGCTGCAGCTGGTCCATCAATCAGGGGTCTGTCACCTGGATGGGTCTGAGGCCGTTGTATCTGTACTTTTGCCTGTGTTGGCACCACAAGTTTGTGAGTGTACTGGATTGGATGGATGCTGCTTGCTGCTGTGATCCCACTTATGTCACTGCAGTTGTCTTTGCGCCGTAGTACGGTGCAGCATGATGCTGTACATGGACATTTCCAGGCCGCCCACTTGTGTGAGGTCTGTGGGTGAAAGCTGCTGCCTATCAGGCATGGCATGTTGATTATTGTGCTCCTACCATTGCCACAGAAGCGGCTGTAGATCTGTACATCCGACCGTTTGGGCGCCACCGCTTCCGTCTGAACAAGTAGTCGGCAGGCAGTGAAGACAGCCCTCGGTGCGCCGTAGCAACCAGCCAACAAAGAATAACCCGACACGCATCACCATGTCCTGGGTCACCTGCGTGATATGCACGTGGGTGCAGTTGCTACACCTTTCACCGCAGTGTTGCAACGACCATCTCTATGATGCTGCTACATGGGCTGAGTAGGAGGCATCCAAGGTCAAGCCATATCAGTAGTTGCCTGGCCTGAGCAACAGTAATGCCCGGCTACGTGCCCAAGCAGGAGTGCTCATCCGAGCAAGTCAGATACATATGACGTCTCATGTGCGTAGCCTGCGGCCTGCCATGCTGCAAACGCGAGGGGCCTTGTAACACTTTTAGTTGTTGCCCCTGGCAGCAGGACGAACACATCCAGGTTCCGCCTTGCATCGGAAATCTACGCAGCGAAATGGATTTTGCAAGAGGGCTGCCATGCCCTTCAATGCCCTGCGGCGGATGCCTGCTTGATGCATGTCTTTGTCCTCGCCGTTTGGTTTGCAGCGTGCAAAGTATGCTGCGAACCACCTGATTTGATATTATAGCGAACCGGCCGAAGGGGTGCCTTGGTCCTTGCCAGCCTCTTGCACCAAACATGGTGCAGGAACGTGCTGCGCAGGCCACGATCTTGAGGGTACTATTCACAGCAATCTATTTGGTAGCCGCTGTGGCAGGCAGGGTGGCTTACGTCTCAAGCAGTCCAGATGGCTCAAACACTACATCACTGCTGGGCGCAATCAAAGATGATAACGTCACATCCATAATACTGCTATCGAACATTAGCGTAGGGCACACCTTTGATGCTTATGTGGGCACTGGCCTGCCCGTCAACAGGTATGCCTACACTTTTTCAACCTGTGGGTGGTTGCTGTCAGCAGCAGCTGCAGGTCATACTCGGTTTCCAGGAGATGGTGCACGCTGCAAACAAGACCCTGCAGTGTAATGTTGCCTCTTGCCAGGCCATCGCCATGTGCAGCATGCAGTTTGGCTGCTGGTGTATACCACCTCAGGCACATGCTGCTTGCATCATCTACCAGTTGTGATCATGGTCAGCTGTATACCCAAACCCTAACAGTGCTGTACTTTGTCACATCTGTCTGCATCCTCTTTGCTGTGTCATGTATGTGCAGGAACCTGACAGTCACAGGTGGTTCAGGGCTGAACACAGTTATGAATCTCGACTTTGTTAGGTCCGCTGTCAAATTGTGCAGGACATGTACCTGGACGTTTGACAATGTAAGCATCAGCGGTGGTCAGTATCATGGAATTCTTTGCAGCCTGCATCTGACTGGCTTCTTGCAGTACTGGTCGCAGCAGCTTGCAGTACCGGTCACAGCAGCAGCAAAGTGTTCAGCTACACATCGCAATCTGCGATCTGTGAAAGTATACATGACAGCGACCTATATCGGCGGTGATATCTACAGCAAGGTGCCATCAGCAGTGGCTAGCAGCTGTGGTGCACACAGTGATGTCAGTGGTGGACCCGATGTAGACGACACTTATGCGAACTTGGCCCCATCAACTGAGGGCAAATAAGGTGCTGCGCTACACAGGCTGCCTCTGTCAATGCATCAGCAGTTTGCTGCAAAGCCACTAGTACCAACACCAGACGTCTTGTGCGTCCTGCAGATCACCATTCAAAACGACCGACGGGGCACAGGGGGACTCATTGACTTTTTTGTTGGGGAAGTTGGCAGCCGGGTGCTGATGAACAACGTGTACCGCCTCAGGCCAGCATGTACTGCTTCGGCAGATACTGCAGTAGTGGGTGAGTCAGCTGTGTGGGGCTGGATCCCACCATAGCCCTCATTAAGTGCCACAGTGTGAGGGCTACATGCAGTCCAGCAGAAGCCTGCTGAGCTTGCCTCTGCCACAGGATATTGGACAAAGGACACCTTGCTTGTGAAAAATATACCAGCCAGAGGGCGTTTGACCCCCTTGGCACCAGCAACAGCAGCCCAAGCAGTAAACAGTGTTGCATACATCTGTTACCACGCTGCTATGCATCCAGTGACCGGAAGCTGTCATTGAACAGACACCTGTGCTGCCTATTGTTTGCTCTGCAGTACAAGCCACTGAGAGGTCTGCATACTGGCCAAACCCACGTGGTCCTCAGCTCTTTTCATACAAAGATGTTAGTTTTCTGGTAGGTCACTTTTGTTCCTGTTGTAGCTGGAACAGTGCAACGACCCCCCTCGTGCCCTCTGCATCTGTCAGCATTGCTGCATGGCAGGCAGGAACACACCATGGCGTGTGCTCCTCAGCATTCAGGCATGGCGCTCTGGCCAGGCATGGCGCTCTGGAGGCTGTTGTGCACCCACAGCAGCAAGTCGTCATGGATGAGTACTGAGTGTCGCTAAGCTGTCTCAGACACGCCTGCAGGAGCATGAGAGTCACTGGCACTCTTGCGAGAGGCCTAAAACTTGCCTTTGCTAATCTGCAGGGTCAATCCTTCCCCAACTCGTTTTATCTTCAAGATTTCAGCACAGATGCACCTCAACTAGTGCAGGAGGGTCGTGGGGCAGTTGGGGGATATGCAGTGGTAAGCCTGGCTAGTAGCAGTCTGCAGCGTGCAGCATCTGCTGTTGGTATCACCATGCGCGATTTAGCATTCCTGTCATCAAGTAGTTATTGCCAGGTCAGAAGCTGGCTCAAGTGCAGTCACCACCACTGTGCAGTGCAGCACTTGCAAATCCTGCAGCACCCCTTCAGCGCCAGGATAGGTGTCATCGTTCAATGCACAACGCCCTTGTTATGCTGTCTGGTTATGTGCAGCGCAACACTAACACCACACGGTTGTGCCGCTACTTTGTGGACGCGGAGTGCCTAACAAGAAAGTCAAGTGACGCCTGTGTGAGTTAAAGGCGACAGTTGATGCCGTCTGCTGCACATCTACTGCCGTATGAACTGGTGTTGACCAGGCAGCTGCTAAATGCAGTGCTTCCGCTTGATGATGTACAGCTAAACTGGTTGCTGAGACACCAGGTTTCATCAGGTGCTAGAGGTCTGAACTTGGATGGTCCTGCTCATTTTCTTTATGAGCTGTGGACCTGAGAGGCAAGTCTAATGAGTCGATCACTCCAAGGCAACACGAGCCCACATAAGGCATTGTCAATGCTACTGTGCTCCTGCCATGCCCTTTCACTGTTGCTCCTGCAGGTAAATGACCTGATCGATAAAGTGCTCACCGGCCAAGTGGCAACAAGCAGCAGCAGTAGCAGCCCATCAACAACAGCAATCGCAGCCGGCGTAGCAGTTGCAGGAGGGGTTCTGCTTGCTGCATTGCTTGGTTTCCTGTTGTGGCGGCGGAGGAGGCTGCAGCAGAGCAGGCAGAAGTTGCCTCTGTATAAACAGACATCTGTGCACAGCGCTGGCTCTGCAGTTGGAAAGGATGCCAGCGAACAGGGACCCAGGTATGACCTTGCAGTGGGGCAAGCCTGCAGGGAACATGCCTTGTAGAAGAGGGAACCTGCTCAGCCTCCAATGCTGTTGATACTCATTAGCTGCTTTATATTGCAATCATCTTGAGGTCAGCCGAAGATGGCCGAAAACTGTCCATTTCCAGCGGACAGGTGCAGCTAGAAGCTCTTTGCTGTGTCAATGTCCCCTATGCCTGTGTTGCCATGCTCCCTGCTCATTGCCCTCCTGTCATCCCTTGTGCTGCAGTCAGCCAGACAATGGTGGTGCTGGCACTCACAGCGGTCCCAACGCAGGCATGAAAGGCTGGGAGGTCTCCAATGTACTGACCACCCCTCTCTTGCAAGGGGAGGATGCTTCCAAGATACAATTTGGTGAACTTCTTGGTGCTGGCAGTTTTGGGCGCGTGTACAAGGCAGTGTGGGCTGGAAGAGAGGTGGCAGTGAAGGTGAGGGCTGCAAGAAGCTTAGCAGCAGCAGGTGCTGTTCTGGTCATTGTGGTTATGACCATGACGACAGCATCAATGCGAGGATTGGTGCAAATTCGCTGAGGCTACAGCAGTATAGAGTGATGGTCCCCTAGTTGACGCAGGTATGTATATATAATTATCCAGTGCCTTTGTTGCTGATGTTTGCCCTGCAGGTAATTGAACATGAAAGCGGCTCAACTGCTGCTGTGGAGAACGAGGTTCAGCTCATGCTGTCATTCAACCACCCCAATATTGTTCGAGCATACCACTGTGTCACATACACCCAGTCTGGAGGTGCCAGCACCACTGTTGGAACAAGCACTGGCGGCAAGTCTGTAGGTACAGGTAAGGTGCAACCTGGATATCACTGCATCCCAACCAGTGGGAGGTTGATACCCACCTGTTGCTGGTTGTAGCTCAGTATCAGCAGCCTGGTGTTTGTTGACTCTACTCCGACTGCATCCTCCGTGTGCTCGGTCAACAGCAGGCAGGTTCTATGCAGCTGATTTCAGATGTGTGTTATACTCCTTGGAGGGGTTATCTGTGAACCCATCACACTGCTGTAGTGTTGATCAAGCGCTGTGGTGTGTGTGCTGCATTGCTTCCAGGTGCCTTGCACACAGGTGGCCAGGGGTCTGACAGTGATGCAGCCGGCAGCTCAAAGCCTGCAATGTCGTTCACATCGAGGCTGCGGCAGCGCAGCACACTGCTGAACACCGCGGCATTCCTGCAGACCTCTGACCCGTCAGGCGGCATAGTCCCTTCAGCCAGCCTACCAGCAGTGGCTGCGCTCATGAGTGATTCAGCAGCATCAGTGCCGGACCGCGGCAGCAAGGACAGCGCTGCTGCAACAGGGTCTGCTGCTGATGCAGCATCTGCTGCTGACAGAGCATCTGTAGCAGATGCTGAAGCAGCAGCTGGGTCTCCTGCTGTGGCAGGTGCTGTAGCAGATGCTTCAGCAGCAAATACTCCTGTGCTGCAGGGCTCTGCTGCTGGCAGTGGTGGCGGTGGTGGTGGCACCGCCCCTGAGGGTGAGGCTGCCTCAGCGGAAGCAGCAAGCGGGTGGGGTGCAGCCGGCTCCTGGGGGCAGGGGCCAACGACAGACAACCCCCTGGCAGTGGTTGCTGGACCTTCGAAAACACAGCGAGCGGAAACATGGTGGGTTGGATCACTGTCGCTGGTCATGATGTCATCTTGCTGCACAGGCTATTTGATCCCAGTAAACATGCATGGGGGTTAAGGGCATGTATGGCTTGGCATTTGTATGACAGGCGGAACTTGGTTTTGTGCACAATACCCAAGGCACCTGCTAAACATCTGCACAACAAGCAGCAAGATGACCAGAGAACATGAGCAACTGTGGTGAATGCATGTGTTTATCAGGCATCCACAATGGCAAGGATCACGCACTGGTATGGCTATCTTTCATGCAGATGCTTTAGCTGTTGTGCTTGTCCCTATCTGCCCATTTCACCCACAGGCTAGTTCAAGAGTACTGTGACTGCGGGACACTTGGAAGCATAGTTGGGGAGTGGAACCCCTCGGGGGAGTGTGAGCAGCGCATGTTGTCACGGCTGCTGCTGCTTCAGGATTGTGCTCAGGGGCTGAAAGTGCTGCACAGCAGACATGTGGTGCATGGGGACTTGGTGAGTGCAGGCCTGAGGCATCAGACTGCAGGGCTGCAACTGCTGTCATTGTCACAAGTGCTTCGGGCATCAGCTGAGAGCATGCCAACACTGAAAGCAGTACTGCAAACTATGTTGCAACCAATGCATGTATCCTGCCACATCTGGAGGCCTGTCAGCACTGCCTAATGCAGCCACTTCTGTTATTTGTTGCTCAAACCCTGCAGAATGCCCGCAATGTCCTTGTGTCTATCTCCCCTGCTTCACCTACTGGTTTGTGTGCCAAGCTGGCAGACTTGGGGCTTAGCCGAGTCATCAAGCAGCACAAAACACATAGGACTACCAACACTGTGGGCACAATGAGTCACATGCCACCTGAACTGCTGCGATATGGGCGCATGTCAGGTGGGAGGAGCAATGAGGGATGCAGGCATTGGATAGTTGAGTTGCAGCAAGGCCTGGTTTATGGTGCCCAACCATGCACTGGCTTGCAGTTGGTGTCTTGTGATTAGTCCAAGTGCTCCTAAGAGCTGCCAAGAGGCAAGATAACTTCAAGTTACCATTATAATTGCCTGAAAGTGTGCAGGCATTGGCTTGTCACGTGCATAACACCACCACATGTCGATACCTTGGCTGACTGGTGTCATTGATGTCCATACACGCAGCTGCTGTTGACATCTACGCCTTTGGAGTAATGATGTGGGAGGTGTTCACAGGGCAACCAGCCTTCAAGTGAGTACCCGAAGACTGTGAGATGGCAGTGAGCCACAGGCAGCAGAACCCTAGTGTTGACTGGTGATTATGCTGCACTGTGACTGACATCAAGCATACTAGTTGAGATCTCTGTGTGCATAATACCTTTTGCCTTGAATATCCACAGCAGTAGCCGTGGCAATGCGCCAAGCATTTGACTAATGCACCTGCTGCACCCCTGCAGGAAGCTACACTATGGTCAGTTCTTTGAGACTGTTGTCTTGCGCAACCTGCGTCCCATGATTCCTACTGGCATGCCTGCTGACTACCAATTGCTCATGGAGCACTGCTGGGCAACAGACCCAGCAGATAGACCAAGCATAGACAGGTGGGGCAAAGGATGAGTGATGGTGTTGCTTGCAGCAGAACGGGTTGCACCCTGCCCAGGAGTCTCCCACCAAGCACCTCATTAATAGGAGCAGCAGCCCACAGAGCTTATTGGGGAGCAGTTATACCCTGATATTCCTGTAACAGTTCCGTCTTAAATCAGCATTGATGTGGTTATTCCTGTCTTTTCAGGGTGCTGGAGTGCTTGCGCTACATGATTCAAGAACGACAGCACACAACTCCTGCCTCTCTTGGTGTGGCTGATGGCACAGAAGCACCCTCCTCAGCTCCTGCACTGTCCTCGGTCGCACATCGGGTCCCTTCGCTGCTGGTAAGGCAGCCGCAGGAGCGCCTGGTCAGGTTCAAGAGCGTTCCACAAGCTCTGAGCACAAGCTCATCGCGAAATGCCAGTGCGGTAGCCCCAGTGTCCAGTGCAGGGAATAATGTTGTAGAGGGGTCCACCAGTGCATGGGGCCTTCTAGGGACCAGTCCTACTGACTGGGCGTCCAGCAGTTTAGGGATAGGGTTGCGGCGTGGTGATGGGAGTGCTTTAGGGTCTGACAAGGCAGTTGCAGGGAAAGATGTTGTGACTTTGAGCTCCCAGAGCGATCCTATTTATGAGGATGGTGATGGCGATATGGCTCACAGGTACGACACCCTGCACGATGACAAAGGCCCTGCTGTGTCTGGTGGGAGGCCTTACCAGCTAACAGCGTCGCTGACAGCGCTGCCCAGCAAGGACACAGACTTGGGGTTGCAAGCTGCAACTCAACGTAATAATCAGGTTAATGGCAGTGACAGGTGGTTTGTTTGAGTTGTATTGTAAACGGATGCTGTGCACGAGTTGTGATAATATACAGAGGTGTTGGAATCAGCTCCGCATGGAGCTGTTGTGGCCTGTCCTTGCTTGGTGAGACAGCCTCATGTTGCCAGTGTATGTGGATGAAGCGTCTGCTTCACAACACTGCAGCAGATGACATGATTTGCACTGGCAGAGGTCTACAGTCCTTGCAGGATTGCACATTTCTACGATGTTTTTCTGTTTGTCACAATATGTGTGGGGTGCAACAATGAGTGACATCTGCTGGCATTTGTATGTGCTGGACAGCCTGTAGGTGTAGAAGCAGGCTGGGCCAGAACCTAATCCAAAATCACATGCGTAGAGGTGCTGCTTGTATCTGGTTTGCTGCAGACACCGCTGTCGCCTTCCATTTGTTGCCCAGTATAAATTCTGCTTGCAGGCGTCATCACAGGCCTGCAGCAGTGATTATCTTGGCCTGAGTTGTGGTGTGCTTGGTGATGCCTTTGTTTGTACTCTTCAAGAACCAATCTCGAGCTTATGACTTAAGGGTTTACGTTGACTGCTCATGCTGTGCAGAATGGTTGTGGATGCATGTCCTGAGGCATATGCTCTCTTTGCTTACCAGTAGCCCATGAGGCACTTGCATAGGAACGACTTGTATGTGGCAGTCGTGGTTGGCTCCTTTCAAGCAAGCGGCACTCCTTTTGCCTGACCCTGCTTTCATAACAGGAAGCTGGTGGTCACATGTACACTGCTGCTTTTAGTGGTTGGTTCTCTGCAGCGCATCCAGTCATCCGGCTGCGGCTCTGTACCACATCCCCATAGTAGCGTTTGCATTTCATGTTTGGGAGTTTTTCATCTGTTAGGTCAGAATGCTGTCTTGCATTTGGGTACAATCTTCAAAGCAACTGTATCACGGGTGACAGCTTTGATAAGAATTGTTCTGACCAATTTTGACTGGCAGGTGCTTGTGAGCTGACATGTTGTGGCAGTAGTCTTGGATGCAAATGCACAATCCTTACATGCATCCTTACTAAGTGCATCACCTTAAAAATGCATCGTGATGTCCTGCAGCCAGCATGAGACTATTTGCAGCGTCTCAAGCCTGTCGTGAACAAGGCTGGCACATGCTGGTCTCAAGGAAAATTACTCTCCTTTGAACCATGGTTGTGGCTTTAGGCGCTCACAATGACCACTCACGACGTCAACTGCTTGCATGTTCAAAAGGACACCAACCCCCCCAACTCATGACACCAGCACACGACCAGGCACCGATCAGTAAGCTCAACAAACTTGGGAAATATGTGTAACACAGACATTCATAACACTCTGAACGAAACTTTGTCACATTCTGTGTCAACCTCAAGAAAATGACGTCTATACTATAGACAGTCACCCGTATTTCCATCTGTCTTCATCCTCCCCCCCTTTTGGCGGGCTGCATGCAGGTGTGCACGTAAGAGTGCCCTTTCACGAGACTCTTAGAAGTTGATGAACACAGGACAATAGGCATGTCAGCAATTAAACATAGTAATATGCACAGATAGTTGTTTTCAGTAGCTGGCCTAGCACATGCTTAGGCATACATCAATAGCTGATGGTTGTAAACCGCTTCCACTGGAAGTAAGCTTACTCAAGCATACACATGTCTTGAGTGGTCTGTGTGCTTAGTATGCCTAGATCAGAGCATTTGTAGCCTCAGATTCCCAGATTCTGCGGGCTCACACTTGAGCCAGTCTGTCCTGGGTTTGCTGATACAAATTTGTTTGAACAATGCTTATAAAGCAGGGTATATGTCACGCACCGTGCCAAATAGAAAGAGCACTCAAAAGTGAGATATACATGCTTACTGACCACAAGTTGACAACAAGCAGCCCGCTTTTGTTCTGAGTACATGCTGCTTGCCAGTAAACAAACCCACGACTGTGCAACAAGATACCGCATGACATGTTTTTACAAACACTCTCTTGTGCCATTAATAAACCAATGATGAGTTCCCCAGGAACATGCTGCCCCAAGCTATTCACAACCTCCATGTGTCAGGTTGGCGACGATTTGCAAATACACCACGAATCATTTTATACTGATCAATCAACACTCACATTATATTCTGTTATGTTGTTGTCTGCTGTCTGAATGCTATGGCTGCAAAGTACTTATTATTATTATTATTATTATTATTATTATTATTATTATTATTATTATTATTATTATTATTATTATTATTATTATTATTATTATTATCATTATTATTATCATTATTATTATCATTATTATTATCATTATTATTATCATTATTATTATCATTATTATTATTATTATTATTATCATTATTATTATTATTATTATCATTATTATTATCATCATCATCATCATCATCATCATCATTATCATTATCATTATCATTATCATTATCATTATCATTATCATTATTATTATTATTATGTTGTTGTTGTTGTTGTCTGTACTTGGCTGCTGGTGAAAACCCAGCTGCTCCCTGTAGTTTGCAAAATGGATGTTGATATGCGACAGACATCACATCAACCGCAAACGCTGCATCAAGACAGACACAGCTGGAAAACCAATGCCTGACACCCCTGGCTGGTGCTGTCACTGTCATAAAGAGAACAAAGTCCAGGCACGATGATGGGCTGCATTCCAGGCAATGCCACATCAACTGCTGCTTCCGTTCTGCCTGTGGCTGGGCCTGATGTAGTAGCAGATATGCCTGCAGCCAGTGGATGTGCTGTTAATGCTGTACTGGTGGAGAGCAGGACCACTGAGCCAGATGAAGCTGGGAAGGATGTTATTGCATGTATGACTTGTCCCTCTGCTCAGATTACTTAGGGAGAGGCATTGACAAGGGCATTGTCTGTAAGAGACTGTGGTAATGTCATGATGCTTGAGGTGTTGTGGGGCCTGCAGGCGCCGAGACAGCAGTAGCTGACTGTACTACGCTGCCTGAGCTGCACTGCTGCCGTTCTTGGACCATGAAGCGCAGGCACTCCAGTACTCTGGAAGCACACAAGACACCACAGAAGCAACACTCTTGTGAGATCATAGGCAACTCACTGAGTATCTGCGGGCCGCCGCGGCCCGCAGATACTTTGGATACCTGGCATTCACCAGTATCTTGTCAATCCATCTGGTAAGGCTGCGCAGCACAACCAGTGTGCAACTGCAACACTGTCACTCATCCTTTGCCCCACCTGTCTATGCTTGGTCTATCTGCTGGGTCTGTTGCCCAGCAGTGCTCCATGAGCAATTGGTAGTCAGCAGGCATGCCAGTAGGAATCATGGGACGCAGGTTGCGCAAGACAACAGTCTCAAAGAACTGACCATAGTGTAGCTTCCTACAGGGGTGCAGCAGGTGCATTAGTCAAATGCTTGGCGCACTGCCACTGCTGCTGCTGTGGATATTCAAGGCAAAAGGTATTATGAACACAGAGATCTCAACTAGTATGCTTGATGTCAGCAACAGTGCAGCATAATCACCAATCGACACTAGGGTCCTGCTGCCTGTGGCTCACTGCCAGCTCACAGTCTTCAAGTACTCACTTGAAGGCTGGTTGCCCCGTGAACACCTCCCACATCATTACTCCAAAGGCGTAGATGTCAACAGCAGCTGAGTGTATGGACATCAATGACACAAGTCAGCCAAGGTATGGACATGTGGTGGTCTCATGCACATGACAAGCCTGTGCCTGCACACTTTCAGGCAATTATGATGATGACTTAAAGTTATCCTGCCTCTTGGAAGCTCTTGGCAGCACTTGACTAGTCACAAGACACATCCCCCATCACTCCTCCCACCTGACATGCGCCCATATCGCAGCAGTTCAGGTGGCATGTGACTCATTGTGCCCACAGTGTTGGTAGTCCTATGTGTCTGATGCTGCTTGATGACTCGGCTAAGCCCCAAGTCTGCCAGCTTGGCACACAAACCAGTAGGTGAAGCAGGGGAGCTAGACACGAGGACATTGCGGGCATTCTGCAGATTATGGAGCAGCAGGCTGGATAAGAGTGTCATGCAGTAGGTGGTTTGAACAGATAGAAAGATTAGGAAGGCTGCAGGACAGATAGGCAACCAGATACTACATGATAAGAGCTGCATAGCAGTACAGCAGCAGAGTTTATGGAGGATAACCTCATGTGAGCTCAGGCACTGCTTGACGGGAACTGCTAAGATGACCACAGCTCCTGGCTCAAGGCAAGATAGTCAATGGGCAAATGTGATGCCCAGGACATCCCTGTATCTGCATGCAGTTGCACCCCTTTTGCTCCTCACCAAGTCCCCATGCACCACGTGCTGGTTGTGCAATGCTTTCAGCCCCTGAGCACAGTCCTGCAGCAGCAGCAGCCGTGACAACATGCGCTGTTCACACTCCCCTGAAGCCTTCCAGTTCCCGGCTATGTGTCCCAGTGTCCCACAGTCACAGTACTCCTGAACCAGCCTGAAGGGCAAGCACACAGCATGAACTGACCAGTGTCAAGTATGGTCCCGCCAAACTCGTTGCAGTTGCTGCTGTTACAAATGAAGCATGGTAGATTGCGCCAGCAGGTGTCATGGCAGTCCTCATGCTGCGACCCCAAAATATGTCATGCAATGGGGCTGTATTGCCACCACAAATGCACCTGAGCAACCAACGGCGCCATTTTGCTGGCTTTGGCCATATCAACAGGAGGTGACTGGAAAATCACAATCAATCAATTAGATGCAGAGGCACTGACCCTTGCCCCAACAGCTTCACAGGCCATCACCCACTCACCACGTTTCTGCTTTTGCTGTTTTGCTGGAGGTCCCTACGATATCCAAGTCACCTAGTGGTGTCTCATGAGGTGCATGCTTGGCATCCAGTGACCCCTTGCTGTCATGCAGTCCCCATATTTCAGGCCCCTTGTTTGTTGCTGCTGCTGCACCAGCTAGAGATCCAGCTACTGCAGTACAGCTCAGATCTGACAACATACATCTTGCAGTGTCACGACTATTGCCCTCATCTTGATCCAAATGACGACTGCGGCCATGCCCCTGCTGGTGTGACACTTCTGCGGGTGTGCCTGGAGGAGCAGCTGCTTCCTGCTGCTGGTGAAGTACAGTGTAAAGGGGCCCCATCCAGCTAGGATTGACGGAACTGCTGACACTCCCTGGGCACCAAATGATCCCAGTACACATGACATATCATTGTTAAGGAAGTCTTTGTACATTCAAGTATTCATGAACAACAGCTCTGTACTGTATGTCACCTTTCCAACAGTGGCTTGGATTGCTGGTGCACCTAGGTTGATGATTATGGATCCTCAAGCAGGCTGAGGAGTGCCTAGCAACGATCAGCCACCAGTCCAACAATCACGCAATGTTTAGCAGGAGCCACTGCAGCACCGCAACCGGCATCATAGAGACAGACGAGGACCCCGCATCCGCTGAGTAACCTGCTGAGTGATCAACAATCCCTAAACACCACACTTGTGCTGAACCAGTGAGTGCAGGAATGGATCTTGATTAAATATCTGGCGATGTGCTCCTTACCTGACTCTTTGACATCTGCTGCTGAGTTGGCATCAGGAGCGGTTGCAGAGCATGCAGTGCTGCTTGGCGCCTTGCTATATGTCAAGTAGTGGTAGGCTCTGACAATATTTGGGTGGTTGAACAGAAACATGAGCTGCACCTCGTTGTCTATTGCTGCAGCAGAGCTGATATCATGATCAATAACCTGAAAGGGGGACAGTGTGGCAGTTTGCAATACAGCTGACTGTCATAAGAACTAATTATGCTCTGGATTGTTGTTTGTACGGCTCTCATGCAGGTCCTCAAAGGATGTCATGGGCGGCATCTGTCCAGGGATGTGTTGCAAGCAGTGGTGGGACCACATGACAGGCTTGGACAACACAAACTGTAAGTGTAACAATAATATTTTCATTTGCTGGCTGCAAGAGTGTTCAACCCCCCTGCAGCAGCATGCGGTGTGACTGGTCTGAAGATGTGCGGAGCTAAAAGCAAATGCTCACCTTCACTGCCACCTCTCTTCCAGCCCACACTGCCTTGTATACGCGCCCAAAACTGCCAGTGCCCAGTAACTCACCTGAAAGCAAGGAAAAGTAGAACAGCAGCAACATGCTGCAGCTGTTACAGGTGGGCAGGTGCAGCTGCATAAGCACCACACTCCCTGCCAACACCTCCCCAGTTTTTAGAGGAAATGAAGGTTGTAGGGGTACTTGGGGGTGTGCCAATGATAAAGCAGCAGATGGATGATGATTACAGCCACCAGATCCTGGCAGCATCCAACTGTTGCAAGTGACTGCACCTGCAAATGCAACTCATCTACTGTGCTGATAGCAACCACCACTGTAGCAGTCAGCAGCATGCTCACCAAAATGCACTTCATTGGCATTTTCTGCTCTTATGAACGGTGTTGTGATGCTTGAGATGACCTGCCAGCCCTTGACACCACTCAGGGGTACAATTGGCGCACCACCATCCGCTTTGGGGACACTGCAGGGGCAACAGAGCAGCAGGTCAGCTAACAGCAACATGATCATCCAGATGACAGCAGCGAAGTCCGCGGACATAATGGCCGCACAATGGCCGGTGACGTCAGCAGGCACCCAGTACATGTCAGCATCCAGTAGGGGACCTTTCATCAAAGGTTCTGTAAAACACACATGTTTATGTCGTGAAGGGGGGGGTACACTCTTCAACTGCACCATGCGCAGCTGGGCTGAAGGTGCTTGTAACAGGTTTGCCCACACCAGATACAGAGCACTGTGATGCCAAAGCACCATGCACGTTTAGTGCATCTGCTGTAGCTGTGGCTTCATGAACATACCTTGGACTGGGTGCAACTGCCTGCACGTCTTTGTCAGCGCGTATCCCTATAACTCCATTCTCAACACTGCCCTGCTTATCACGGTGTTGCTTGTGCTGCTTCTTGATGTACAAGGCTGCCAACACCATCAATGTCAGTCCTATGCAGGGCATATAAGCGGCCGCAAAAGTGGTCATCAAAAGTGAGAATGTACTTGATGATACTAAACACACGATACTTCCGATCCATGCAACAGTCTACTCTCAAGCAAGGCACAAGTCACCAGGTGTCCCTTTCAGGTCACTCACCAGCAACCGCCACTGGCACGGCAACTGCAATAGCCAGCTTGCTCCTACTCATATGGAGGCCACTCCCAGCAGCACCTGTGTTCCCCTCTGCGATCACTTCATCAATCAGATGGTTCACACACACATCGGGCGACACCTCTTGCAGACACTCCTCTGTGACAACATGTTGGCAGAGGCGGGTGACATTCACCTCTTGTCCTGCATAGCCACCTGAGGGACCTCGTCCCTCCTGCATTATGATCGGATAATCTGAAGGCAGGCAAGTATGTGCAGCACATGATTGGAAACCTCGGCTGCAGCGAGCATATCACCAAACAAGCATGCTGCTGCACCAGAGTTACAGAATTACAGGGCCAATAAAGAGGTGCAGCTGCTGATGGAGTCCAGTGCCCACCAAGGCTTGCAGCATGTCACCAAGGTACGTCAAAATTGCAACTTATTGCAGCTGCTGCGACCACCCTCTTGAAACAGGGCTGGGTGACAGTAGCATTGGCATCACCTGCTGAGAAATCAATCAGGTGGAGTGACTCTGGGTACGTGTGGCCCTGCAAACACAGCAGGTTGATGCATTGCAGGGCTCGACATTGCAGCTGCCAACGCCGTCTGCAACAGATCAGGCAAGAAAGGTACAACAGCGTCTGATCATACAGCAGAGCCTGTAGTAGACGATCATTTGCATTACTATGACCTACACTGCTTACCTGCTTCAGCTTGTCAATATGAACATCTGCATTGCTACCTACTCACGCCATCAGCAATGCTGAGCATCTAAGCTGCTGATTCAGCAGCTAAGCAGTCAATACTCACATAGAAAGTGACGTTGTGCACGTCAAGCAACTGCTTGGTTGCTTTTATATTGATAACGGTGCTTCTTGGTGTATTCAGTAAAACTGGCGCGGTGGCTGGCCCACTAACACATGCCCTGCGCAGTCTGTTGACGTTGTATATGTACACCTTGCTCCCAGGTTGGCCAAGGATAAAGTCTACATCGCAGCAGCAGGAAGCCTAGATTGTGAGCGACAGCTGAATAAGGCACAGCATGTTCCATGATTGCTTATCATCAACAAAATATGCGAGCTCTTGGCGCTGGGACTGTCGAGGGATTAAGTTGTCAACAAAGCATACACAGTGCAAGGAATCCTGTTGTTTGTTGTTTTCTACTTGGAGGGGCAGTCTGCAGCATGCTGTCCTGCTGAGTTGAAGGTGCCCCAATAGACACAATAGATCTCGTAGTTGGTTGCATATAATGCAGTTGGTTGCATATGGCCTGCTACCTGTTGTTTCACACAACTGCTGAAGATATCCCATGCCCTGCATCCCAGCAGAGCTTACAGGGCCCAATGGCTTGATGCAGGTTGAAAGCAGCTGGATATACTTTGTGTCTGCATTGTCTTGAAACTCACCCAAGGCCATTCCAGTGCCTCTTCGTTCATTGGACAGTGTCACATCATGCAACTTCAGTACACAGGTGCTGCAGAGGTTGATGATGGACCTCTCATAATCCATATCAAGAACGTCACGCACCCCATGGAGTCCATATATTGTCAGATTCCTGTGGTAGGTGCGCTCCTGGTTGGCTTTTCTACTGACTGTGCATGATCGTGTAGTGGGCATGACAGGTAATGCTGGCTCTGTTGGCTGGTGTGTTGGATCAGCAACGTCCTCACCTGTTGATCGGCAATGGTGAGCCTACATAGCTATGGAACGTTTGTTCTACGCTGTAGTTGGAATTGATTACCACACTGTTGATCAATGGATCCTTCAAGGCTGCCACCAATGTTGTTGAGGTGTTCTGCTGAGCCTCTGGACCAGCTGGCGCACCTACGTGCGCAGTCCGTGCTAATGATTCAACGAACAGCAAGGACACCAATAAACTACATAGAACCATTTGAGCATACTACGTTCGCGGTGGTCGGTGCGATAGCGGTAGTCTAGGAGCATTCGCGAGGGTTTCCGCCAGTAGTGTAGCAAACTTAAAATATGTAATTAATGGAGACTATCAGCAGGCGAATCAGCTGTCAGAGTCTGTGTAAGCGGGTGAGTATGTATTGCTGTAACAATTCTCGCAATCCACATCTGATAGTGCAACAAAATATGATATATTGGATCGCCTTTCTATTGGGTTGAGCGGGTGTTTAGCAACTTGATCAGTCCTACAGTTAATCACAGTTAATTATAGTTGCCAGTTCCGGCACCGCCCAGTCTGACCAGTGCCACCCGTAGCAGGAAATCGCCACCCCGTCATTGCTGTGTTGCATTCTGACTGCCACCTGGCTGCAGCTGACTCAACCTTAAAGAGGGCTACTGTCGGTTGCCTACGGTTTGTGAGCTGCTTATGATCATAACAGGATCACAGCCCATCAGCGATACTTTGCCATCATACAACTTCCCTCATTCCTATACAACGGTCCAAGTGTGTCAAGCGTTGTATTTCCCTGCAATACCAAGCAATCGCCATCGTAGCTGCCAGCTGAACTGCTCCCGGGGGGAAGAAGTTCAGACACTGCTGCTGTTTGCCAGCTAGGTCCTCAGACATTCCGCACAAGCAAGCAATCTTGCTGTCTCATTTCCAATAAGAGATGATTACGGCGTTGATGGCTGGAATGAACCCAGCATTAGCAGGACCAATAGCTCAGGCTGACCGTCTAAGTTGACCGAGATCAGACCGTCTGTGACGCTAGCCCAACCTTATGAGTCATGATAATATACTCAGTATGTTGTTTTACATAATTAGTATGTCCTGACTATCTGGCGGCAAATGTTCTGTAATGGTAACGGCTGAAGACCATGCTTCGGCTGTAATGAGTCTTAGTTGGAGGTTGAATCAGATGATCTGACATTTTGCCAGATTGAATCTGGTCTGTGTTTCTTTTTGGTTGTGCCTCTATTGCTACTGTGAAGGTTGCACATGGAACAGAAACTGACTTTGCAGGCCTAATGCTTGAATTGGCACTAGTTGGGCTGCTGCAAAAGCAACAGAGCGTGTCTGCTTAGATACCACCAGGTATCCTGCGCTGACAGGGCATACGCTCTAATATTGATATTCACTCGCAGCCTAACAGGCGCCCCGTCGATGCTGAGGACAACTGTTGCAGTTCGGCAATTCAGCAATCCAGCTGCACGTTGCAGAGTTACGATAACACAGGGTCATGCGATAAGTATGATCAAGTCTCTCTCTGTAGACAACACAACGTACATTGCGCCATTTTCCACCGGCGTCAATCGTGTTTGCTTTCGCTGTCGTTGGCCTCCATTATCACTTTCTGATGTTATGATATGTGCGACGCCAGTGCTTGCGCAAGGTTCGGCAGATCTGGACACTTTAATATGCGGATGATGGAAAGGCTGTTTTGCAAAGTTGTGTGGCGTTCTTGACCCTCAACGGTGGCAGATGGGAAAAGTTTTGATCATGAATTTGCTCCTTTTGTCCCTGTCTGTCCTATCATCGGCGAAAACTGTATTTGTGAGCCCACAAGCTGGGTCTCCCAATACAACCACATTCTATCAGGCCGTGCTTAATCCAACTGTCACAGACATTGTGCTGACATCTAGTTACACTTTGGGGAGTGAATTTAGCCAATACAAGGCATCACCATTGCAGGTCAACAGGTCAGTAACAGAGGCGCATCTCATTCAGCACCTGCAACAGGACTTTGATCTACTTCAGGCTGATCTTGATATAGCATACGCATGCAGGCAGTTCTATCGTCTAGATTCGGGAGGAGCCTGCATCTGTGCTTCCCAGCAATAGTGTCGAAATTTCTCCAGTGGCAGCAGCTCCATGTTAGCAACCATCACCACAGCTGCGCACACATTTTGGGAGCTCAGCTAAGTGCAGCTGTCACAAGGTTCTAGTGCTGCATGCTCCCAGCATCCAACTGCACAGTAACTACTGTTGTGCAGGAACATCACTGTGACGGGACTGCATGGCACAGATGATGTCTTGGATCTGCAATTTGCCATGTCGAAGGTGGAGCTTTGTCCAACATGCACGTGGACCTGGCGCAGAATAACAGTCGCCAATGAGAGAAGGGGCGGCGGAGCAGCTTGGGTGCGTGACGTCTTAATCACTTGTAGTAGAAGCATTGTTTTGGAACAGTGTGGCTTTGGCCTCAAGGCTCCATATGACAGCACTCGAACGGCAGTGAGTCACAGCAACAGAGCCGAGGGAGCCTGTTGCCGTAGCTGTTACATGCAGCACAAGAAGGCAGCAGTCATGAGCGCAGGAGCATTACTCTGTATGTACTGGTGCTGCAGGATTTCTTTGTAGGGCCAGCACGTGCAGCAGGTGTTCCAGTGGATGGGAAAGCCTTGGTCATTGGAGAAAACATGATCAGGTGTGCATAGCAAGCTGTCTGGTGCAACAGCTACCAAGTATTGTTCTGTCTTAGCCACAGCAGCAAGCACTGAGTTCAGTGATAGGTACATTCCTCAAAGCAGCCAGCAGTTTGCATCACCAAAGAATCTGGCGCAAAATTGCAGGCAGGCCACTGTTGCAAGGTTGTTCCCAAGAAAGCAAGTCAAGGAGCTCCATGGCAGGCAGCAGCTGCTGTTGTTGCACTGGTGCTTCTTGCATTATTGGACTATCTGAAGCTCTTGGGAATGCCGTCGGCTTACTGGCAGCGGCATGATGCATTGCAGCAGTGGTCAATGCCATGCGAGACTCACAATGATTTCTCTGCTAATTCAGGTTGAGGCTGGCTTGTGCTGCCGCGAAATACACTAAAGACATTATACGGACAAACCAGCGACCTGCAGTTGTGAACGCTACAAAGGGACAAAACTTCACCATAACCAGTGTTAGTTACCAGGTGTGCCTGTGCAAGCCTCAATAAAGTGACCAGGTGCTGCACATGTCTGTATGCAACCTGCAAACAACATATACTCCAAGCGCTGTCTCCCTTTGTTGATGCCCTATGCTAATTAGTGGTCATTGGCCTGGTCAGGTCTTGATTGTGAATGGCATCTGCAATCTGCATGTTCTTGACGGTGCAGGGCCATAACTATCCTGACACTCTTGTGTTGTATGATCATGGGGCCATAATACCTCGGGTGGTAAGTGCCTCACAGCTGCATTCTCACAGCTACATTCAGAAGCCGTGATTGTGCAGTGCTACTGACTGCCCCAGCACTTTATTTGCCAAGCTGCCACATGTGGTATCCTGCGAGCAGCAATGATGCTGGCAACTGTGCAATGAGCAGGTCATGGACATGAGTCTTTCTGCATCATTGTCTTGATTGTCTTCAGCACCAACAGCAACACTTCACTGCAAGTTCTGTGACCTGGCAGTCTCATGTCCTTCTGCATTTCAGATCCAGGAGGGCCGCGGAGTCACTGGCGGTTACGGTGTGGTGAGTTGCCCACTATAAGCAAGCTGCAAAGACAGCTAAAACAGACCTGCTTCATGCTCGCCTACATTCAGCATGCTGCAGCATGCAACAAGTAGGATGTAGAGGATGGCGATACCTACAAAGCTGGCCAAAGGCTAATCTCACATTCTGGCTGTCAACAGATCACCACCTGCTGCACCTGCTTGTGGTATGTCACTGTGCTGCAACATCTCGTGACAGCTGGCGACTTAGTGGGCGTTAGCTCCTGCAACTTCCAACCCACCTCACCTGCTGTCGACTCGTCTGCAGTGGGACCACAATGTCACCCGCCTGTGCCTTGACACAGTTGGGGATGACTGCCTGACCATCAGATCACCAGAGGCATGCGTCAATGAGAGGATTGACAGGGTGAGGGCTCTCGAGGAGCTGGAGCCAATGCGAACCAGCTGCCTGTAGGACTTCAGATTTGCCATCCCTGCTGTTCTGAAGAGAGTTAGTGTTCAAAGATGCCAAGGTGGTCGCTGCTGTTCTACGCCAGGATGAGTTGCTTGTGCAGCTCCTGGCTGAAAAGGGTTGCCAGCGCTGTCTAGTGATCTAATGCGATGAGTAGTACAGCGTATGACTATGGTATGTTCAGCACACCTCAGAGAATCTTGATTGCTTGATTGCAGGCCTTGGCTGAGCAAGCAGCGGCAGCAGCAGCACGCGGCACGCTGCCAGCCGGCCCTCTAGCTGCAGCAATAATTGTGCCCACCCTTGTAGTCTTGGCGTTGTTAACAGCCGTGGGCATGGTTTGGCGCCAAAGGAGGAGACACAGGATGCAGCAGCATCAGCCATCCATCAATGGTGGCAAGCCGCTGTCACAGCTGCCCTGTGCTGACGGTGGCAATCATGTGCGGAGATGGCTGGATGCTGGTGGAGGTCAGGGGGATGGCCCTGAGACGTAAGATCATATTGTTGTGATTGGCATCAAGTGCAGGCTGTCCTTAACTGTACCTGCCCAGCCTGATCATGCATTGTGGGCTGCTTCTTCGCACTCATGGGCCTGCATGTGCAATGCGCATAACAGAGGTCCCCTGCATTTTGATCGTGTCAGGATGCTGACAGACATCAGTGCACTAGGCCTCAGCAGTGTGTGCAGCTTGCAGCAGGTGCTGGCTCTTGGACATGTACCTGCTGGCTCCTGGTATCACGCCATGAATGTACACTCTGCTGACATGGCACCTCCTCTTGTTCCTCCTGCAGCACCCCTAGTGCCTACCAGGGCCCAATGGCCACTCGACGAGGTTGGGAGTTGACCAACAGCCTCACCAACTCACTGATTGGGGATGTTGAGGATGGCAGGATTGTATTTGGTGGGTTTATGGTACTAGTATGTGCCTTGAATGATGCGATCAAGCTGATGCTGCCTGACTTCAGGCATGTGCTCCCTGCAATGCTGCTGGATGGGCTGCACATTGATTTTGCACACAGCAGTGCATTAGGAGGGGCTCCTTGTGTTTCACCTGCTGTTTGTATTGCACAGAACTCTTCATGATATCCACTGGTTTGTCGTTCAGGGGACCTTCTGGGTACTGGCAGTTTTGGTCGAGTGTACAAGGGCACCTGGGCAGGCAGGACAGTAGCTATCAAGGTATGTTGAATCTGGCACACAAACCAGCAGTAAGGTATTGGTAGCAGGAGCCTGCTGTGCTACGAAGACTGCCCGCAAAATGCTCCAGCAGGGGTCTGTCTTTTGGCACTGCTTGCACTGCAGCCAGGACCAGAGAGCTTCCTCCAATCGTCATTGGTGTCATCAAAGTTTAAACACATATAACAACAGATAGTGTTGTGTGCGTGATGCTGAATCGTCTTTAATGTCTGAAGTCTCTGGGTGCTGCTGCTAACTAATCTTCTTGTGCAGGTCATTGAGTATGATGCTTCCAGTAGGTCAGAAGTGGAGAATGAAGTACAGCTGATGCTATCATTCAACCATCCGAATATTGTCCATGCATACCATTGTGTGACTTACACATGCACTGGAGCAACAACTGGCAGCGGCACCAAGATCAGTGATCGTATCGTTGGTGGGGCCAACAACAACAACAAACCCTCTTCAGCTGTTACACTGTCTCAGCGGCGTGGTAGCACAGACGGCACCACATCAGCGCTGTTGCCAATGTCACAGCAGCAGCCGCAGGGGCTGCAGCAGCGTGGGTTTGAAGCCCGAGGGCATGAGCCAGCAGCCAGGAGAGGCTCAGCTGGGGACCTGAGCACTCTCATGGAGGTACCAGCAGCTGGCATATACGACAACGACTGCGAGCAGCAGCAGGTGGACGGCGGTGATGCTGCTGCACAAGTAGCCAAGGATCAGGAGTGTTGGACCATTGCTGAGAGGGAAGAGAAGGATGGCTGGCAAGTACAGGCACTTGGGGTGATTGTTGGCTCAGCAAGAGTGGAAACATGGTGAGCATGATCAGGCAGATGGTAGTTAGGTACCGGCTCTCAGCAGCTTGCAGGTGATCTGCATCCCTGTGGCATCCGGGCATCCAGTAGGGCCTGTACCAGCATGCCATGGTTCCAATGGTGTTGCTGAGTGGCGAGCTTGCTGCACATCTTTCTCATCACAGGCTGGTCCAGGAATATTGTGACTGTGGCACCTTAGGCAATGTTGCTAACCAGTTGCGGGAGTCTGGCGCTGCTGATAGCATGCTGAAGCTTGTGCGACTGCTGTTGGATGTTGCAAACGGCCTCAAGGTGCTGCACAGCAGGAACACTGTGCACGGCGATCTGGTGAGCTTCCTGGACAGCCATGTTTGGGTCTGAGCCATCCTCAGTGGAGTTGGGTAGCTTTGGCCAGCTGTATGTCAATTGAGAGCATTACAAAATCTTCATGGGTAGCCTGCAGTGCAGTCATATTCTACCCTGTTTGGCTGCACATGGTGCCAGCCTGGTGCTTGTTGCCAGTCAGCTGACGCGCACCCTTGTGAAGGAATCTGGAGATTGCAGATTGACTTGGTTTGTGCAAATGCAGAATGCTCGCAATGTGCTGGTGGCCAGTGCTCCAATAAATATGCATGGTTGTTCGGCGAAGCTGGCAGACCTTGGTGAGTGCTGCGTCCAAAGCAGGCTTCTTGCAGGATTGATCAATGTGCAAGTCACTGCACACGCCGCCAGGTGTTGATGCCGTACAGCTGCAGCATAGCATCAAGCTGGGGGGCAATAAATGGGAATGCACATGCTTTTGCATTGTAGACTGCTCCTGGTGGCAGGCGGATGGTGCGTTGGCTATTTGTGGCTGCCCAGTGTTATCAGCACAGCTTAACCGCCAGCTGCAGTGTACAGAAAAGTACGTATCAGTGCTCTACTTAGTGTCAATGCTCCTGCTGACACTCGTGTAGGTCTATCGCGCGTGATGGCAAAGCACAGAACACACAGGACCACAGACACTGTTGGCACAATGAGCCACATGCCACCGGAACTGCTGCGGTATGGCAAGCAGTCACCTGCTGTCGACATATACGCTTTTGGAATTATGATGTGGGAGCTTTACACCGGAAGACAAGCTTTCAAGTGCGTGTATGTGGTGTATGTGCTGCTTTTGAGCAGTGCCACTCTGATTCCTGCTGCTGGCCAGGGCTTTTCGCTACTCCATTGTGGGTTGCATCAAACATTCTTCTGAGACATTCCCAGCGCCAGCCTATTCATCACCAGCATGCCTTTCGAGCCACCAATCAAATGTGTGTACGTACTTATGGCAAGTGGGTAGGTGCATACTGCTTGTAGTACACAGCACCTGCTGGTCCACGCTGACCATTGCCTGATCGATGTGTCTGCAGGGACCTGCATTACGGTCAATTTTTTGAGGAGATCGTGCTCAACAACGTGCGACCTCCACTGCCCCAAGGCATGCCAGCAGACTACCTTCTGCTGATGGATCACTGTTGGGCGGCTGATCCTGCCGACAGACCAAGTGTGGACAGGTAACCACCTCACCTGTCTGCTTGATCCTGGTACTGGCTTTGCCAGCTTCACTCTTCAGTCTGCTACTCTGCCAGGGTGGTATGTATACCATGTCATGCAGATATGAAAGTTGGAAAGGGACTCGAAATGTTCAAATACTTTGGCACCACATCGGGGACAAACCTGCAGCATGCCAATGTGACGGCTTAAGTCTAATAGCTAAGGCTACTCCCTGTTATGGTGATGTGCAGGTTGCTGCAATGCATTGAGTTCATGCTACAAGAACGTCAGAGGACTGCAGGCAGCAGCAGGCGCTCCAGCGCTGTGCTGCCAGCCACTCCCCACTCTGCCACATCCACACACACATCATCATCAGCGGGGACCACAACACAAGCCACCTCACACGGAGCTGTTAGGTTCTTTGACTGATGCCAGTGATGGGCCAAGCTGCATTTTTGACTCAGAGGACTGTTTGTACAGGTGTTGCACGCCAGAAGAATCTGGTGTAAACTCAATCGTGCAGACTCTGTTGTGGGAAAAACAGTGACTTGGTTGGCCCCTGACAGTGATTGCGTTAAGACGGTGCATGACCATCTGGTTCAAGCACAGAGCACAGGTGATACTAGGCATGTGCGTTTCACAATGGCGTTGTGGTACACGACAGGCTACAAGCTGTGCACTACTGCACCTAATCCTGCAGTGTTATGAACTTTGCTGACAGTGTTGAACCTGGGCAGAATGGGATCTCATATTTGCTCCCTTCTATAACAACTGTAGTACTTGATCAAACAACATGCTTGCTCAATGGCCGGGGGTATCCTCGCTTGAAACGGAGTGAAACCGTGCTGCAGGTTGTAGCAAGGCTATTGCCAGACTCGTTTGGCAGGGTAGTTACCAGAACCTGTTGTCAGTTGCTGACTCTACTTATAAGCATCTGCACATGTGATGTGCCTGCTAATTAGCATCTGACTCTGCTGACTCTGCTAATTAGCATCTGTACATGTGATGTGCCTTAGTGTTCTACTTGTTTGCTGCTTGCTAGCACTAATTAGGCTGCTTCAGGTGTGGGTCAGAACTGTGCTGGGGTGTGCTATCTTGGATTCTCTGCCTGTCAATGACTGGTGTTGTAGCCTGCATGCTCCTATGTGTGGCAAGTAGCCCATTGCACTCTGCACTAATAGTGAATCATGTAGTACACAGCTTTTCTCTGCAACACACCCAGAACTTCAGCAGCATGCGCTCGCTTGATTGGTACAAGAGGCGGGGGACCTTTCGGCAAACTATCCTTTCTGTTGAAAATATGGGACTTGCTCAAGTGATGTGGAGGTGGAGTCATTGGCATTTTCTAGTCCGTGTGGTTGCGACACTTCTGTTTCCAAACATCCAAGGATTCACACCAACAGTGTCATGTCATACATGTGTGGATGCCCACAGGCAAGCTGTTGGCATATGGTGAGGCATGTCGCTTTTATCAAATGATGCAGGAGACAGGACAGATACTGCAGCATCTTGTTAGGGTTGTCTGTGGTGTCACAGGTAATCACATTTGCGGGTCCAACACATTCTTTAAATGCTGTCTTACAGAGTGCCCTCCAGGGTTTTGTGTTTATGGCATGCTGATGCAGGAACTGCATGGTGAAAGATGCATGCACTTCATGAAGGCGAGGCAGCACAATCTGTTACAGACCCCTTCACAGGATTGCAATACCACGTGCTTTGCAGTTTGAACATTGCTGCTGCAATAGCTTCTGTGGCGGTCAGCACAGAACCATGCCATTAGGGATTTTGCCGTGCGGTTTTGGTGGCGCCGGCTCAGTTGTGATTGAGCCTGTCTCTGTCATCATTACAGCCAGCCACCCTACTGCGTAGTAGGTGCCTTGACCTTGCACCACTCAGGGCTGAGGGTGTGCGGTTGATGTGTTTGTTGCATTTCCAAACTGATTTCTGCAAGCCTGCAACCTTCCTTCCTTCCTTGCAAGCCTGCAGGGTTGCTCTTTGTGTAGTCACATCCAACTGGTGTCTGTTGCATTGTTTGTGCAGTGTTAGGCTTGCAATACCACATGACAGGCAGACAAGCTGTAACAATTTGCTAGCATATTTCTGCCTCTTGCTTCTTCTCTGTGTTGTCACTCCAGATGGGCGTCAAGTGACACATGTCACGCAATGACTCACTACTACAGTATTGACACTGTGTGCATGTCAAAACTTGCATTTTGGGCCCCACTAAGTTCATCGCAAAAATTACTGGTTGTTTGTGTATATCACTGGATAACACAACGTATCATACACCACATGTGTCGTCCAGGTTATTGTGCCAATTCTCCAGAAGAGGGGAGAGGGCGGGGGGGGCAGGCAGGTGATGGTTCATCGCCGATGGTGCATCACCAGTGGTGATGATGATGGCTCTGGAGTTAGATCTGGCGATACTTGCACCATCACCACAGTTGGCACAGTCATTGTATCTGTTTAACACACACACTTTCGCTGCCTTGAATATCTTATATCATATGATATTACATGTGATTGTTGTCCTGTTTGTCCGAACATAGTGTCCTTCAGATTCGCATGCACACTGTGGCTCACTGCCGGCAGCGGCACTGGCGGCGGTACAACCGCTATCTCGAGATACCACAATACAGGCTGTATTGAACATGTCCAGCAGAAGCAGGTGTCCTGCAAAAAACATTCTGTTGTTTTGTGTCTATAAGAATGTGATTCAGAATGATTCTTTGTCATTCTGTTGCTGCAAGCGCGTTGCCGCAACGCGGCTGGAAGAAGCCGTGGTCGCATTTGCTAGCCTGTTGATGGCATGCCTCACGCAACAAGTTGCTCAGGCAGGTAGAAAACCCGCAGTAACTGCGTCAATGACGCACTCATCGATGACGAGTCACCACACCCTTACGTGGGGTGCCGCAGATTGCCCAGGGTTTGTTTTTGTGCACCATGCGAATGCTGCATCCCGTAGGATGCTACTGGTCCGGCCAGGATCCTGAACAGTAAATTTTGCAGGTTGCTCGAGCAATGGGGAAGGACGCTCGCATACAGTGTTGGCAATCAATGATGGCTTGGTACTGCCAGACTACTGCATTCTCAATGGCAATTGGTACGTTGATTATCAACCAATCAATGGCTCACTGATCAGTGAGCAAGCTCTGGGCCCACAGCATAATCAATCAAGCTCAATTTCTTTTGAGTATGTATAACCAACTTGACGTCACAGCACAGCTTGACGACCGTGAACCGTTCACACAGAGGCTCTGTCGCTTCGCATACTGTATAGCATATATCCGGTGAGTGTGCCATTCTAGTCTGAGCATTCCCAAACATATGATGGCCAAACACTGGATGGAACATACATCTTCAAACTGCAACATGCAAGATGCATGCAGGTTGCAGGTACAGATGCATGAACAGCTTCAGGCCAGCTCCATTTTTGCCACTAGTACTCCATCCGAGTCAGCATAAATCCAGTCACCGGGGTGGACCTTAATACCCTACAAGTATCCAACAGCCGGGCAGACTGTTGACTGACATGGCACTGCCAACAGTGTTGCGAAGCACATGGCCATGCAAGCGAGTCATGCTGCTGATGCCACCTAAGGCAACCAGCAACTGGCCACCGCAGAGGCCATTACAGCATAGCATGTTGAGATGTCGGGTGCGCTCTCCTTGCGGCAATTTCTGGCATGCCAAGCTGCTATATGTTGCATGATGACTTGCCAATCAGTGGCTCGTGTTGGACCAGGCTGAAGGGTGATGGACTTGCCTGCATGTTGACCTCAACCTGCACCTGCCCCTGGTCGGCAGCGTTCTTATCACTCTTGAGTGGGTGTGTCGCCAGGGCCTTGACACCAAGTGGCATCTTGGACATGGCCTCGCTGTCACGGATTGGACCATTCACAACAACACCCTAGAATTGACAATGGGCATGCAGGGAGCAAGTGAGCATGACAGGAGCTGCACAAACCCACTGCTGAGCCAGGGCTGCTGGTCTGTTGGTGGATCTGCACATCAATTTACCAAATGGCAATACAGTGTCTTCGTGCTGCCTTATGAACATTGTGGGCTGGGTTGATATTGCACAATCCATCAACTCCATGAGCTGATGAAGCTGGTTGAAGCATTGCACAGGTTGCATATGAGCGCCATGTGTGATTTCTTGTCAAACCAACAGGCACACTGCACGCCCCTTGTTGCCAACAAGCACCTGCAGCCGAGGATACATATGCTGCCATGGCATGTGCGCCTGTGCAGCTCTTGCGCCGTGATGACAAATCCAGCTAATGCCCATGTGTAATCAGCATTGAATCATGACAGCTACAGTGTCACAGGAGCATCTCTGAGTGCACACGTGCTGCAGTACAATCTGCTGTTTTTTTTTAGTTCCTATTTGCTGCTGCTCACCTTCCAGTCATTCTTGACTGCCAGCTCGGCAAGTGCGTCCCCCACCAGTGCACACCGCATTGATGCCCCGCCATCCACCACCAGAACACGTCCCTCACCAGCACCCTCAAGCGCCTGCAGTGACACCATCAAACGTGACAATGTAACTGATCTAAAAGATAAGCGTGTACACGTGTCAGCTGTAAATGTAGAGGGTTGATCAGACAACAAAAGCAAACCAAAGGCTGCATATGCAATGCCGGAGTCAGATGCGATCAGGATTGTTGTTGTCGAGTACAAGTGTCATGTGCGAAAGGATGATCACATGGCAGGAGCCCATGTGTGCAGCTTGCATATGAGCTGTTGGTTCAGGGAGCAAGTCTGAAGAGCTCTAGCTCTTTCCTCTCTACAGTCAATTGCAAGGATACGCTCGTGTCATTGCGTGCTTAAGCATACACACGCTGGCCTCCCTATATTGAGCACTACTGGCTATGCTGCATAACCAGTGCTGCTGCTGCTGCTGCTGCATTTCCCTGCAACCTCCTACCTTCCTGACTAGTGTATTACACTCGTGGCATTTGACAGTATATGCTGGTCCATGGAATGCCTTGTTGCCACCGTAACATCTGTAAATAGCACATGCGTAGGGCCCGAAGCGGTTGCCACGTGAGTAGGGGCCACTTGGTGCAGGCTAGCGCCCATGCGACAAGTTCACTCGTATCACTCCTTTTATGCTCACTTGAAGACAGGAGGAAGTACCTGCACATCATTGACTTGACTAGAAGAGTCGCCTATGTACTTATCACATAAATCAGCAGTCTGCATCTGGAGCGGTTTCGGGAACTGCAGTGCGACACCTCCCTGGCTGTTCAGCAAGCACTCAAGATTGCATAGTGTCTCACTAGCCATTTGATGGTGTGGCGCACATCGCATGCAATACACTATCATGCTCTTTTCGAAAGGTTGAACCCGATTGTAGTCGATAACTGTATGCTGGACTTTGTGCAACGTTCCATGCGGCGCATTGCTTTGGTTTATTAGCTATCCCACGATGCATGAAGCAGCAAACTCCATGCTGTCTGCCATGGCACACTTCGTTTGCAACCGCAGCCTTGCTTCTGGGCTCCGCCATGCCCCATGGTATATATAGTCTCCGTGTAACTTGTCCTGTACCGGCACTGCACATCGGAGTCAGCGCACAGCTGGCATTGCAGTAAGATGGCACAAGGGGACACATCAGACGACGAGGCTCTTCATGACCCAGACTTTGATGAAGTGCACCATGTTTCGGCTCCATTGCCTCGATCTGAAAGCAGCAAGCGGTTGCGTAAGTTCACAGCTCACATTGCTGATACTCGCTGTCTAAAGTGTGTCTGCTGTCATGTGACCTAGCACTGGTGCTCTGCAGGAGGGCGAAGCGAGCTGAAGCGGATAAAGTCTGGAGGCTCCATGCCAAAGGTGGGCAGCCAGCTCAGCAGGCCCAAGTTGCTGTAGGTCGCAGCCAACAACAGTGATGATGCCGAGACAGCATCAAGCAGCCGGGCTTGTGACAAAGGCTGCGGCAGAGCTGTTGTACCTCGCAAATAGGCATCAATACTCGCAAGCACAGCACTTTGGTGCTATAGCTGATCATTTCGTCTTTATAGCAGCAGGCAGCCTGCATATATATCCTGGTACAATAGTACCAGAGCAGGAGAATGGCGGGCACAGACACCATCCAGCATGCACAGCAAAAAAGGACCATAGTGCATGCCAGAGCTAAGTCCTGCACGTTCTTAAGAGGTATTGAATCCATGGTGTGTGTGCTGCTGCAGGTTCCTGGTCCTCAGCACAAGCTGCTGCGTGGTGGGCACCATCATCATCACCACCACCACAGTACATCACCACACAGCCACCACAGGAAGTCAGTGAAAGGGGCAAAGCAGAAAGCAATACTCAAGGCCAGGGCGTTCAAGGTCAGCTTGCAAGGCAGCGAATGACCCATTTCAGCTGGGTACAGTGCAAGCAGCTCTTGTGTTTCCTTGTTCATGCTGTGGCAAATGTGGGGTGTGTGCCTGACGACTTTACAGGACCATGCTGCCTATCAAGACACTTTGATGCCTCCTGCAAGGCCATGCATTGTGTGCAGTGCTCATGCGCTGCCACATCCATGATATTGTTTGCAGGACCTGGACATGACCATTGAGCTGCTGGGCATTGACAGCACCAAACATGCAGTCAGCCTATTGGCAGGTGCCAGCTTGAACCCGGCCCTGGCAGACAAGTTCTACCACACAACCAGCATGTCTGGTGGCGTGACGGGCGCTAGCCCTGGCTGGGCAACACCACCAGCATCAGCAGCATACACCCCTACAGCAGCAGCTGCAGCAGCCAAGAGTGGTGCAGGGCTGGCATCAGCTACGTCTGCGGCGCTGACATCTGCCAGCAGTGGCGGCAGCGGAGGTGGAGTGCTCAGCCGCAGTAGCAGTGCTGGGGGTGCTGGGACCGGGTTTCAGCGCAGCAACAGTATCAATGCGGTTCTGCCGCCTGGGCGTATGGCTGTTACTGCAGGAGACACCGAGCAGGGGCTGTCAGCAGTGCATCCTGTTGAGCATTTGTCCCCTTCTGTGCCCAAGGTTGCAGCGCTGTCGTCACAACAGCAGCAGAAGCAGCAGCCAGCGAACCAAGCACCACAGCATGTCCAGGTTCAGCAGCAGGAGCAGGGCAACAGGCAACAGCAGTCATGGGTTGCTGCTGTGAAGGCATGTGCTAGCCGCAAACACCGCCACAACCGCAGCCGCTCAGCCTCGTCTGCAGATGTAGACAGCAAGCAAACACAGCAGCAGGTCAAGCAGCCGCAGCAGCATCGGCGAGGTATGCAGCCACCGCCACCCCCACAGCAGCAGCAGCAGCAGCGTCAGGTGCAATTTGCACCCAGACCTCCGCCACCAGGTGCTGCAGTACCCTGGTACCAGCCCCCACCACCACCAGTTGCTGCACGCCCCTCAGCAGCAGCTGGAGCAGCAGCACAGCACAGTACTGGCTCCCAGCATCACCCACCTCAGGCCTCAGCAGCTACCTCGCCGTGTGGAAGTCCCTTCTCTGCTCATGCTCAGCACCCGGCCAGCAGGCTCAGCGACAGCGGCAGTGCAGACGGGAGTGAGTGGCACCCGCAGCAACAGCAACGAGGTTTCCAGTCAGGGCCAGTGCTGTTGCGGCGTGGTAGCAGCGGCAACAGCAGTGGTCAGGGGTTACCGCCGCCGCCGCCACCACCACCTACGGGACACATACGGCCCTCATTCCTTACCGCTCATATGGCAGCAAACAGCAGCAACATGCACATACAGCATGCAGCAGTGGGCAGCGAGGGTACAGAGACAGCAGGAGCAGCAACAGCACCACTTCACGCCACTGCTAGCCTTCCTGTCACACATGACCAGTCTTCTCAGGCCCACATGCCGCCAGCTGGTACTGCAAGGTCCAAATCTGCCAAGGCAGTATTGCAATCCCGTCCTGCAGCAAGCCACAGCAGCCTGGTGGCAGCTTCAGGGCCTGGCGCAGGAGCCGGTGCTTGCCGCCAGGGTTCTGGTGGCAGTGAGGTGTCAGGGTTCAGCACAGCATCAGCACCAGGGGAACGGCCCCAGCAGCAGCTGGCACACCACATGAGTTTGATGAGGCGGCAGCAGGGCAGCCCCTTCCTCCGGCGGCGTGGAGGTGCTGACGGGCACAGCAGTCCTGCTGCTGCTGGAAGTACAGCGAGCTCCAGCTTGCCGCCACAGCATGTGCCGGATAAGGCCTTGGAGAAGCTGCAGCATGATAGGTAAGAAGGGTGAGATGTTTGTTTCATCACATGTCCTGTGCCCATTGCTCTCTGAAACTCCTTGCTCAACTGCACCAATCCGCCACCTCTCAGGTTGCTTTGGCCTGGTCATATGCACCAGAGCTCCGTGCCACTGTTGGGATCTGATTGCACCTGCAGGGCCCAGTGGCGTTCTGCACTACACGATGTCCTTGAAGGTCAGGCGGCGCTCAGTCCTGAGGAAATCACTGCCAGCCTGGCAGAGTCCTCGGCACGAGGTGTGGACCTGCATGCTGAGCTGACAGGTCTCATTCCCGCTGCTCGTGATGCCAGCAGCTGGAAAGAGCGGGAGCAGTGCCTGGGCTGGGTAGAAGATGCCTACAAGCGGGCCAAGAGCATTACAAAGGAGCTCAGGAGCCACCTGAGCCTTGTGGAGGTGAGAAACTGGACGGAGAATTACCAGCTTCAAGGAACAATCTGTGGGTGCAATTGTTTAGCATGTGACACACCATTGAAATGCCAATAACAACTTGGTTTGTCAATGATTGTTACGCTTGGTGGATGCAGCAGTTGGAGGTGATTGAGCTGTGCATGCACCTTCATGCTGTTTGTGTCCTGCAGTCTCAAGGGCGATCTGCCACCTACAGCAACATCATCGGGACACTCACCCCAGCAGTAGCAGGACTGGCAGTGGCAGTAGCAGACAACCTTGCAGCAGCATTGGCACCCATGGTTGCCCAGCACCTGCTGCCAGCCAATGGTGGTTATACCATTGACACACAGCAGGACTGTGTGGGTCCCAAGGGTGCTGTGCAGCGCGGCATCGCAGCCGCAGCCGCAGTAGCTGCAGCTGATGGTGGTGGTGGTGGTGGTGCTGGTGGTGATGTTGTATTGCCTGGTGGCGATGACGAGTGCAGGCTGGCGTTCAGGATTGTGCGCCGCTGGTTGGAGGTGTGCAAGGAAATCAGGGACAGGTGCAGGTGAGGCCTCTGAGACACCCGGCAAACGCTTACAAGCAGCTGGCTGTGTCAGTGGCTGGCTCCCTGATGCTTGCAGCAATGTACCTGCCCTGAAGGCTCTTGCGTCAAGCCAGTTAACACAGCTTGCCACACATCTATCTCATCGCATATGAAGGTCTTTGAATCGTTAGTTACCTTTAAGCGGTTGCATGCGCCTTGCAGGACCAATGCTCAGCAGGTGCCAGCTGCCCAGGACTGCTGCCACCAGGCGATTGATGACCTGCATGGTGGAGTGCTGCGGCTCATGGGAGCTACTGTCTCAGCCACAGCTTACCTGCAGGCGTCACTGCTTACACACCAGCACCTAACCGGTGGCAGCTTTGTGCACAAGGTGACCGGCAAGAAGTGAAGGGGTTCGTTGACAGCCAGAGGAATCCCTCATGCATCACTGTTGCTTAAGTTGCTCCTGCAGCTGCATGATGGGGAGAATGGGATGTCAAAGAACACAATCATGCCAGGACCACTGTTTCCCTGCACCTCCCTGTAGTCTCTGCCCTCCAGAGCTGGCACGTCTCCTGCAGGGGCTGGCAGGGGCTGGCAGATGCACGTAGTCTCTAATGAGGTCTAGGCGCACCTACTGCTGCCTACCGACATCTTGCACTGTTTGTGATGTGGTCCAGGTCAACAGCAGCGCCCGTCTGCTGATCCTCATGTGGCGCTACTGCCATGAAATGTGCGCCAAGGTGTGGAGGAACTTTGAGGTACTTCGTCACACAGCACTCTTCATGCTGCTGGAGCTGCTTGCTGCTGCAGCCAACTCAGCTACAGAGATGCAGCGCACTGCTGCTGCAGCAGCTGCAAGTCAGACAGCGGCATCACCTGCATCAAATGGCCCCAGTCGTCAGCCTCTCCGCAGGAGTGGCAGCGGCAGCAGCAGCGAAGAAGTCGGCAGCATGCCCCGTGCTAGCAGCAGTAGTAGCTTGGGCTCCAGGTCAGCCGCTGCCAGGTCGGCACTGGGTGACATCAGTGACGGGTCAGCATCAGATGATGAACTGACAGCTGTGCCAACAGGCAGCTCAGTGTGGGGTTCAACTCCTGCCAACCAGGGTTTAGCTGGCCGTGCTTTGGGTGCACCAGGGTTCAGTGGCCTCCGTGGCACTGGTGGCCGGGTGATGTCTGCAGCTACAGATGAAGATGTACAGGCACAGGCATGGCTGCCTCAGGTGTTACTTGGGTTGTTACATTGGTCAAGTGTGACCGCTCGTCAGGTGTGTGAGGAGCTTGACTCGGCTGAGCAATACTCTGATGCTGGCCTGCCAAGCTTGGCCAGTGAGGTAGAGGAGGAGCTTGCTGCTGCTCTGGAAGACCTACAGGTGGGATGGCCGCCAATGGTGTCATTCTGCACTCTTCATCCTGGTGCTGCAGGTGCTGTATCTGTGGCGCTCTCTGTTCTGCTTGCTTGCCCTGCTGGTTGTGCAACAGCACTGCACAAAGGACAGGTGTGCCAACAACATCAGACTGAAAAGTGCTGCAAGCCTGGTCTACGGTGCACCCACCGCCCCGTCTGCTGCTGCTCACGGCCACCTGCAGGAGGCCTTCTTCTACCTTGCTTTGACCAACACTCGCCGTGTTGCACGGCTGGCGGGTTCTCCTGAGGGTCTGGCCTGCTGGGCGCTGGAGATTCTAAGGGATGCTGCTGAAGGGGCACTCAAGTTTGTGCAGGACTATGACACGTCAGCACTTGGCCTGGGGCAGGTGCTGGAGGCAAGTGGGAGCCATGATCAGGTGGGGAATCATCAGGGCCATGAGTGCAACAGTGAACTGTATCAGTGTTCCTCAGCGGGGAATGTTCAACACATCAGCATTCGCATGAGCTGACTAGCGGTTGATGTGGGTTATCAGCGCTGTGGCTTGTGGTGTTGTGTCGTGTTCTGTGCCATTCTCCTGCATTCTTTCCTGTTCTAGGTGTGTGTCTGTTCTGAGTTTGTGGATAGAGTTCTGAGTTTGTGGATACAGAAGACACCGACAGTGCGCTATCTCTCTATCCAGCTATCGCTTATTGCAGCTAAGTGGCTGATGGTCGTGCAGCATCCTGTTTGTATACTCCCCCTTGCTGTGAAGGTCTAGTTGTACCTGCCGCCAGTGCCTGCTCCTGCTGTAGGTGCCACTGTCAGTGTGGTTGATGTTGGTTGGTCTGCCTCTGTTTGCTGATGTGCTGTAGGGCGAGCGTTTGTTCAAGTCGCTGAAGCGCTCAACTGATGCCGTGATCAACGGCTTGCTGAGGGTGAAGCGCCTGCTCAAGATTAGGAGAACAGACACAGAGACCACCTCAACACCTGCACCAACCTCGGCGGCAGCAGCAGGCCAGGCAGCACAGCGGCAGCAGCCAAGGTTGTGTCAGCAGGTAGCAGCCTTGCAGCAGCCACCCAGACAGCGTGGTGTACAGCATAGCATCGCTCAACCGATGCAGCAGCAGCGTGAACAGGAGCAGCAGCAGAGACTGGAACGCGTGCTGCTGTTCAATGTGGATGTGACACCTTCTGAGAAACAGCAGCAGCCTGAAGGTGGCAGCAGCAGCAGTGCTGCTGGGATAGCTGCAGCAGCAGGTACAGGGCCAGGTCGACCAGTGAGCAGTGGCGTGAACATAGTTGGCGGCGGCAGCAGCAACAAGAGGAGAGCAGCTTCCCCTGAGCTTGCAGTGGCATCTGGTGACAGCTTCACGTCCGCCACAACTGCATCCAGCCCACTTGTCAGCCACATGCCCCTGGGCTACAGTCCACCCGGTTCGTTGACAGCAGCAGCACACAATCACACAGGAGGCATGGGATGCAGGGACCTGACAGCAGCAGCAGCAGCAGCGCATGCTGCAACCTTGGCGGCAGCAGGCATGCCTCTGCTGATGAAGTCACCCTCCGCCTCGCCCACCAGGGAGGCTTCACCTCCAGTGGCCATCCTGGGTACCACGCCATCTGCCAGGACACTCAGCAGCAGAGCATCTAGATCGCTGCCCCTACTGCTTGACATCGTGAGCAATGCTGGCAGCAGCGTTACTGCCGAGGGAGTGGCAGCAGCAGCAGCAGCTGGTGCAGCAGCAGCAGAGAAGTGGGCGGGTTGGGGAGGGTCCAGGTGTGGCAGTGGGAAGTTTCCCACAAGGCCTGTTGCTCCACAGCAGCAGCAGCAGCAGCGTCAGCAGTCGTGTGTTGGTGGCAGTGATGCAGGTCTGCTGGAATCGCCTCCAGCCGGCAGAGGTGCTGCAGCACAAGCAGCAGCAGACAAGCCACAGGCTGCGTTTTCGCCCTTTGGTGCTGCTGCTGCAAGTGACACACCTTTCAGTCCTGCGCCGAGCACTCTTAAACCCCAGCAACCAGCGCCTTGGTCAGGGTTTAATGTCCGGGTGGTTGAGGTTGACAAAAGGCAGGCACAACAGCAGCCACAGCCACAGCAGCAACACAGCAAACCACAGCAGCAGCAGCAGCAGGAGGAAGAGGAGCTTACTGCACCTGACCCTTCTGGTGGCAGCTTTGTTGGTCGGTCTAGAAGCTTCAAGGACGTGCTGACTGCCCCTGCTGGGCTCAGCCCATCATCCTCTGCTGCTGCTGCCGCTGGTGGCAGTGCAGCTGGCAGTGACAGGGGCTCTGGGCCTGCCACACCTGTCTGTGTGACCTCGCCCTTTGGGCCTCCTGCTCAGCGCCAGTCACAACAGCTGCAGGTTCACCATGCCATGAGCAACAGCAGCAGCTCCCCTCACGCACCAGACATGATTGCAGTCCTTGAGTCAGTACCAGATGAGTGTGGTGGGCATCTTGAGCCTGATTCATCATCCCTGGTAGGCTCATGTGACACTTGTGGTGCAGCCACTGAACCCCAGCAGCAACAGCAGCAGAAGCAGCAGGTCCTGCAGCAGCTTGATGTGCTGCCGCGTGGCTCTGAGGGCGCTGACCCCGGTGATGTGGCACTGGCAGCCAAGCTGTTCAGCAGCAGCAGCCAACTCAGCAGCAGAGATCAGTGGTCAACACTGCCGTCGTCGCGCCTCAGCTCATCCATCATGAGCAGCTCTGGGCAAATGGGTGCCGAGGTGTTCAGCAGTGCTGCTGCTGCTGGCAGCAGTGATGTTGACGACATTGCTGCTGCTGCTGACGCACTCGCTGCTGCCAGTGGGTCAGGTGGCAGTGTGAGTGCCTCTCAGGTGGTGCTGCCTGCTGCTCTGGCAATCCTCCGCATGATCCAGGTGAGCACAGAATGATGAGCAGGAGATGCCCAACCTCCAAGCATCCACCATCAGACAAATGATACAAGGATGCAGAGTCTGCCTGATGTCAACTGCTGCCGGCCATGTACCTACCCGAGTGGTACGGGCGCTTGAACTGGCAACCATGACCACCAATTGATTGCTTCAGCACTTTGGATGGCACCGCACTTTGGCAAGGGCACCCTGCCTCTGCCTGGGTACCCCACAGCTCCAGTGCAGATGATAACAGCTGATGCCAGTGGCCAGTCGTATCATCACCAGCTGCTGCTGCTGTCATTGTTCCCTGTCCGTCTGCTGTCCGTGTGCTGTGTTCCAGGTGTCTGATGATGAGTTCTGGAAGATCCGCTGGTGTGACCTTGAGCCTGGTCTGCTGCGCAAGCTTGGCAATGGCAGCTATGGCCAGGTGTTCCAGGGCGTGTACCTGAATGCTCAGGTGGCAATCAAGGTGCTCAATGTGGACTACGATGACCCAGCAGGACTGTCAGCTGAGACACTGCTCAGATTCAAGGCGGAGGTGGACTTCCAGAGAAAGGTGAGGTGTTTCACTGGGGAAATTTGGTTGATAGTTCCTGCTTAGACATCGAGACCCAAGGCCAAGGTGTTGGAGGATACTGTGGCTTGTTCAGGGCCTGTGACCTGACAAAGTGTTTTCACCACAACTCATGCCATCCCAGCCCATCTTGTTCTTTGCGCATTGTGTGGATTTGTGGTGCCTGAAGGTACAGGATAAGCAGGCAACGGATTTCTTTCTTGTATCTACTTGATCCTCACCCACCAGTGTCCATTCTGCAAGTTGCCTGCACCATGTTGGTTGCGCCTGGCAACGCAGACGGGCATCTTGCAAACATTCTTTGATGTTTGATGTGCTGCAGCCTTTGTGATTGTTTGCACCATTGACCAGGAATAGCAGCAGCCGTGAGAGTGATGTTTCCCTCCTCATCTTCTCATGTGCTTTAGATCCCTTATAATGATGATTCAAATAGAGTCTCGCTTGTACTGCTTGTGTTGCTTGCAGCTGTCTTATCACCCTAACGTGGTGCGCTTCATTGGAGCCTGCTGTGAGCTGCCAGCTGGACTTGCTGATGCTCTGGCGGAGGCAGCAGCAGCGCCAGCAGGAGACCAACAGCAGCGGGGAGCTCTGGTTGGCAAGCGGTACATTGTTCCTCCTGGTCTTGCGCGGGGGGTGAAGCTGGCCATTGTGATGGAGCTGTGCCACCTGGGCAGCCTCTTCTCAATGATAGGACAGGTGACAAGGCAGACAGGCTGTACAAGACATCATGATCTGAACCATCTTGGGCCTTAATACTGCAAATTCTGACTCCGCAAGCTTGAAAGTCATGGTCAGGAATCTCTCAAGGTGCCTGTGATGGGTTTTGAAGTACTGTCTGCAGTATGCTATTGTGTGCTGTCATCGCCACCCCCTCCGCATGCACACATGGTACTACGACAACAACACTTGCTGCTGCCTGTCTTCTGCTTTCCCCGTGCACAGGCTCGTCGTGTCCGTTTCAGTCTGACTGACGGTCAACCTGCCGCAGACCTGCGTCGTGCCTACCCATATGGCTTCCAGTTTCAGTCTGACTGGCTGACACGTCTGGAGGTTGTTCGTGGTGCTGCGGCTGGCCTCGAGTACATGCACCAGCACGGCGTGATCCACAGAGACCTCACCAGCTACAACCTGCTGCTGGATTTCGGCAAGCCATGGCAGGTGAGAATGGAGCAGTTCTCTGGCTCATGCAGTAGCAGCTGGCCTGGGCTGGGCCCCAGCTGAGTGGGTTTTGTTTTCTTTCTGGCTTGTGACATACATCAGTAGGCCCATCATCCTGGTCACATCCAGCTGAGTGCGGGTCCTTGTGTTCAGCATGCACATGTTTTCGGGCTGCTGAAGTCCTCAGCAGTCTGCACTCTATGCTTGTTTGCGGTGGGCCTTTTCTCTGTGGTACTGGGCAGGTAAGGCTCACTATTCTGCTGATCAGCCCTGCCACTAAAAAGCACCAAGTGCAGCATGGCTTGATGATAATAATGGTAAGTACCATGCAGTTGAGCACTTGCATCAGGGCTGGTGTAGCTATTTGTTTCAGCTCTATGTTTACCCAAGCTACTGCCCCCCCTCCCCAAGATGCCTTTTCTGTTTGGTATGTCATCAATGTCTGCACGCTGTTTCAGGTGAAGGTGTGTGACTTCAACCTGAGCCGCATGGTTGCCCAGCAGCAGCAGCTGACCAACAGCGGCAACCCCAACAGCCCAGGCTGGCAGAGCCCTGAGATGTTGTCAGGACAGCCCTACGGCAAGGCTGCTGATGTGTTCAGCTTTGGTGTGGTGCTGTGGGAGGTCATCACCCTCAAGGAACCCTGGAGGTGAGGTTGCAACGGGGCACACCAGTGGGGGCATGTTTGTCCCTTTGTGATCTTTGTACGCCAGCTCCTGTGTTGGCACACCATGCTGATGACTAGTTGCTCGCTGCTGTCCCTTGCACCAGTTGTGTGCCGGGGTGCAAGCATATTCTACTGCCAAGCCATGAGACCATGATTTTATCTGCAAGCACATTAGAAGTGTCCATGCTGTGTTAACAAACACCTCCTGCTGTGTGCTGTGTGCTTCAACAGGGAGGAGACAGAGGGTCGCACTGCGCTGTACTACATCATGAATGCTGTCACTGCTGGTGACCGGCTGGCTCTGCCAGAGCCCCAGGCCCTTGTTGACCAGGGCTTAGGGTCTGTCCAAGCAGTTGACCTGCTGAACCTGGCTGCCTCTTGCTGGTCTCAGCTGCCAGTTGAGCGTCCCACCATGGCCGAGGTGGCGGCCAGGCTGGGAGAGATTGCCAAGGCTGTCAGGGATGGCAGAAGGGCTGCTGCGGCGGCCGTGGGTGGCAAGATGGCAGGTGCTAGTAGTGGGCGGTGACAACAAGGTCTCTGAGAGCAAGTAGTAGTGGATGTGGAAGCAGAGCATTTGGTGCTTTGGCGTGCGGGGGGGGGGGGGGGTCTGAAGACGTCTCTTTTTCCGCTCTTGGTTGGGAATAAGAGCAGGGAAAGTACCATTGAGCTGGTGGGGCTTTAACACCCCAAAAAATGAATACGCCGACTGGGAGGGGGGCCATTCGCAC